>APFE030931070.1:39323-110233 GCA_000404065.3 Pinus taeda | reverse complement strand
AAAAAAAGGTACAGACACAATAAGATAAAATAATTAACTGATTATAAACATAAGATACTAGAAATGAGGGGAGGGGAGGAGGAGTGGCGGAAAGGAAGGAAGTGACTAGGAAGAGAGAGCTGGGACCCAACATCTACTGATTTTCCAACCATCCTCTCTATTGAGATTGCTTGGCCTCTTTTCAATTTCCAGAGCTTCCCTAAATTTCCGATGATGGAACTGAGAAACCCTAGCAATGACGCTAGCCTCTTCAATACAAACATGATGATTGGTTTTTTCCGCATGCTCAGCGAAAGTCGAAGACTTTGATCTCCTAGCTGAAAATCCTCTCATAAACGTGATATGGATCACAAAAGCCTCAATTCAACAATAACTAATCAAAGTTAATAATTAATAATAACTATTATTAATAAATTAATAATTAATAATAATAAGTAAATAGTTATATAATAGATCTTAGTAATAAAATAAATTTATAATAATAATCATAATTATTATTATAATAAATTATTATAATCATTATAATTATTGATTAAATATCAATGATTAGATAATTTCTATTGTTCTTAAAAATTATTTAATCTATATTAATCCATAGTTAGTTAGATGAATTATTAATAGATCTTAATTAATAATTAATAATAGTCAATAGTTGACTATTATTAATAATGTAATAGTTATTAATAAAATAATAATTAATAGTTAATGGTTACTAATAATAGTTAATGGTTAATAAGATGAATAAAGTATTATTATTAATAATACTTAATAAATAAATAATAGTTATAGTATTAAATCATTATTAATATTTAATAATTATAAAGTTTAATTTATTAAAATATTAATAATATTAAATAATTAATAGATCTTAATTAATAATAATAATAATGATCATAATGATAAAGTTATTACCATAATTATTCTTGTAAATATATATTAAATACTCAATTACTAATTAATTATTTTTTAAAATACTAAATACTAAATTATTAATTTAATAATAATAATTATTATTGTTTAATGGGATTTTTATTACTAAATAATAAAATAATAACAATTCATAATAATAATTGATGATAATAGTAATAGTTATTATCTTAATTGTTATTGTAAATGTTATAATTAAATAATAATTATTATTGATATTATCATACTTAATAGTTTTTGAAAATTATTATTAAGAGCAACAATGATATTAGTATTACTACATAATGGAAGAGGAGAGGGAGAAATCTACCCAATGAGCGCTACATTTGAGAGGTATTGGTGATCTTAATTTCTGTAATTAAGGGAAGTCAGCCTCCACTAATCTCAACACCATTGTCCCTGATGAGATTATGTGGATGTTTGATAATTTCAAGAGCTTCTCTAATCTTTCGCCTATGATGTTGTTCTTCTCTTGCGATAATTGAGGCATTTTCCAAACATATATGGTGCTTAGTTTTTGAGGAATGATCTGCTTGGGACGAAGTACGAGATCTTTCATTCCTAATATCAACTCCATGTTCCTTGAGTCTTGTTTGCAAGGAGCGATCTGTTTCACCAATGTAACTTTTCCCACAAGAACAATCTATTTTATAGACTCTTTTAAGTTGATGTCTATCAATGCTATCTTTGACGGACCTCATACCTTGCCTAATATTTCTAGGTGTTGAGAAATGTGTGATTATGTTTTTCTTTCTTAGGATTTTTGCAATCTTATCTGTCACTCCTTGAATATAAGGTAGAAAAACCCTACCACACTGAGGTTGGTCTTGAGCTTTAGGTTCCTAAGATAACACCCTTCTTTTAGCTCTTTCTATAACTATTTTAATTTCTTTTTCTTTGTAGCCTATACCTTTAAAAGTCAACCCTAAATGCTTCTTCTCTTCATCCAGATGCTCAGAGTCAGAAATTCGAAGGGCTCTGATAGCCAGGGTGTTTAGAACACCAAACTTCTAGGCTGGGTGATGGTGAGAATCAGCGTGGAGGTAGTTTTTTGTGTGGGTTGACTTCCTGAAAACCTTGTGCCCTGTAGAGCCATCCTCCTTTTTGATGATGAGTACGTCTAAAAATGAGATGTTCATGTTTTCTTCTAGCTCCATAGTAAATTTTATTTCAGGAGAGATGGAGTTGAGGTGAATAAAAAACTTGTCAAGCTCTGTTTTACCATGAGTTGGGATCCCCATTGGGATTTGAAATGTTGACAAAAATGGTTTTTATTGTGGCTTCTCCAGTAACTAAGTCAAATGGTAAAAGGATATTAACAGGCCAACAGGATTAAAGTGTATCAGATGAAAGAGTATCAGGTGAAAGGTTAAAGTAAAATAAAACATCCAGCGTGAAAGCCAAATAGCCTAGCAGCATAAAGGGCTAAAAATCAAAGGTCTACAGCCAACAGAACCAAAATAAAAGGGACAACATGAAACAATGCAATAGCTGTCTCTATCTTCTTGCAAGAAGATATTTCTTTTTTCCTAGATTAGTTCTAAATACAGTTTCAAATATTTTAGAATTCCTTTTGTATAAATACTTCAAAATTCGAAGTATTAGTGTGGATTATTTTACATTTGTAGAGTCATTTTGATTAAACTTGAGGTTGAATGTAACAATTTTCAAGTCAACAAACTAGAGCAGGTAATAAAAGCTTTCCCTATAAGATTCATGAGATGAGCCATTTGTAGTGAAGTACTTTCTTTGTGTGATTTTTTTTTTTTATCTTTCTTATGTGTTTTAATAATCTTAATTGTGTTCTAAAATCTAAATGAATTAACTGGAAATATCACTCATAATTTATTTAATTACACTTTGTTTTGCACAGTTAGTCATTTACATGTTTTCTTCTGATACCTGGATCTGAGAATACTTGATTGCTCTCCCATCCCTGTTGACTTCTTTCATTCCTTCCAAAGTCTGGTCTAGGGAACCCTTAATTGCTCCCTTGATCCGATTTGAAGCCATTCACCATTTAGCCTCTGAGATCTGCAGTAACTCATCTATCTTGCTCTGTAGACACTGTTTTAGAACTGAATCCAGTCTTTTTGTCAGACATCCGACTCCATAGTCCAATGGTATAAGCCAAACCTCTGTCCATCTAAGTAAAGTGATCCCACCACCAATTTTTCAAAACAAAACCCAAGTGCAAGCAACAACTAGCCTAAAATCATCTTAACTAAAACAAAGTTAAATTATAAAGAGAGAGCCCTCTCTGAGCATCAGGAAGGTTAGGTCCTGATCTCCATAAGTGGTTTGTGGTTACCTTTGGTTTTTCTTTCTTCTTACTTCAAAATAAATGTCAGAGTGATAACATAGCCTTTCATTTTAATTGTACCCTTTGTGTCCTATACATATATCAAGGAGGGATAGTCTTATTATCACCAAATCTTATCTTATACATTGTGTTCATTGTAAAAGGAGGTTTCTCCCTCAAAGTGGACTATAATTATCGGTCTATTATCATTTTTAAGATGTAAGGTTCTTCACATTCAATTTCATAGCTATGATCTTAGGGTTTTGTTGCCTTCAAACAAGTCATCTTGACATTTCACAATAACTTTTTTCGGGGGGGGGGGGGGGGGGGGTTGGGGGGGTGTTTCAGAACATGAAATTTTGAAAAGATTGAGAAGACATCTAAATATATGTTTATTAAAAAATTTAGATTTTGGTTCTTTATACTTTCATAGATATACCTTATGGACATTAAGGTTTGTGAATGTTTCTAAAACCAGCTTCAAGTGAATGGTCTTGGAATTTTCTCTATAATTATTTTTGGGAATATTTAAACCATCAAATTTTGAGAATATTGCGAAACAATCTCAAGGTACATCTAATAAATTTTTTATATTCAGGTTCACTATAACTCCAAAGATATATCTTGTGGAAGTTAGGGTTTGTGAATGATCCTTAGATAAGTTTCAAATAAGTGCATGGAATTTTCTATAAATTTGTTTTTGGGACACTTTAAGCTGTCAAATATATAAAGTTCTAAGGGGACATATCCAAGTACCTTAGGACAAAATTTTAGAATCAGACCTGATGAATTGGACATGTGGCATGCTATACATGTTTTCTCTTGGGAAGAGGCTAAAAATCAATAAGTTTTGGAAAAGTTACCATAAATTTCACTTGACACATCAAATTTTGGTTAGATTTATGGAATTGCAAAGAAGACATATTAGAGAAATACAAGCCAAAATTTCAGATTTAGAATGGCTCAAATTTTAGAAAATAACGAGAAAGGTCAACCATATAGATAATCTACAAATTAAGATTTAAAGGTATGTAACTTATAAGTGACATAACTTTTGATTGCAAGATCTATTATTTTAATGACCGAAAATTAAGATAAAGAGGAGTACTATTGTTATTATCTCACACACCTCCACAAAAAGATCCAAAATATACTACACCAAATAAACCTCCTAAAATTTCATCCATGATTCGTGAAGAAATAGAAGATGTCTAGTACAAGGTATCCAAGTTGGAAAGCCAATTTTCATTGATGCACGATAATTTAAAAGGGATATGGATGAAAATAAGGTATAAATAGATAAGTATATGAAAATATGGAACACAATATTATAGAAATCGTAAATGGGGGGCTCCTTAAAATTGACATTTGTCTGAAGGAGCTCATGAAAATAAAATGTAGTATTCAAGTTGAACAAATTGCCAATAAGAATTTTTCAAGTGGATTTAACTCAAGTGTTGAGCTACGCATTGATGGTTTCCTAAACAACTTCCAAGGGTTGAATGAAATAAGTTTGATGGAATACAAGTCTTTACCTAGATGCATGAAATAATGCAATATTTTGGATTGCATAATATTATGGATGATAAGCAAAAAATTCACATAGTAAGTTTGAACTTTGAGATAAAACCATGTCAATGGTATTAATGGGTAGTTAAAAGGAAGCCCCATTGTTATCATTATACTTGGGGTTTATTTATAAGAGACTCAGAAGCACAATATGGAAAAACTTAGGAACAAGACTACTCTACTCAATTGAACATAATCAAGCAACTTGGTGATATTGTAATTTAGAATTTTTGGCTTTGGCCACAAGGTTGGATAACATAAGTGGTGAAAAATTGTTTGAATCTTACGTGGGTGGATTAAATGAAAACATTAAACATGAGCTTTTACTAAAACATTCAGAAAATGTTATGGAATCTATGTAATTTTTACGTTATATTCTAGCCAAGAATAAGGCTACACACAAGTCTTCCATGGGAGCATACACAAGAAGCATATATCATTTTTAGGTTCATAAGGCAGCCCTACCTCAACTTACTCGAATATTACAAAGAAAAATGGAGGAAATAATAACAAAGGGACTATGCTTTGTTTGTAACAACAACTAGTCAAATGGGCATAAATGCCAAGAAACACAATTGTTCACCTTTGAAAATATTTATAAAAAGGAAATGGTGGAATCTACATAAATAAGTAAGGAATAAATTGGAAAATTAAAAGAGTAGGAAATAGAGGATGGAAGTGGTGCACAACATTGATTCAAATAGGTTTGAGATATATGATCATGCATTGGCAAGTTTGTCAACTCCTCAAACTGTGAAGACTGTTGGTTACATTAGGAAGCAAAGGGTTATATAGTGCTTATTGAATTAGGTAGTACCCATAAATTATTTGATAAAAGAATAGCCACAACATTAAAATGAGTATGGAGGAATATAATTTGGAAAGCCTAGTGTATGCCATTCTAATTAGAGTTTTGGATTTTGTTCTAATGATTTAATGTTTTATAACATTGGGTACAATTTCTACAAATTATAATGAATTATTCATGAGATTTCAATTGGAAGGAATTCACTATGAGATTAATGGGTTAAAATCTAGACCTTATGAAGTTATCACCTCTCATAAAATTGAAAATCTCCTAAAAAGGGTAGCGATGGAGTTTATGGTTAAAATCTATTCTATGAAAACTAAGTAGGAAGATAAAAATATTCCCAAGGAATAAAAATGCACCTTGGAAATTCATTATATGGTTTTTTGAGAAATTCCCAAACATTTACCTCCATCTAGAGATCATAAACATCAATTTGAATTAATACCACTCCTCTTGATAGAAGGCCTTATAGACATACTCATACGCAAAAAGGGGAGATTGAGAAAATGGTAGAAGACATGCTAGATTTAGGTATTATTCAACATAGTAGGAGTTCATTTTCAGCTTTGATATTGATGGTGAGAAAAAAGATAATTTTTGGAGGATGTGTCCTAATTATAAAGATCTAGACAAAATCACCATTGAGGATAAATTCCCTATCCCAAATATTGACGAGATATATGATGAGCTTCATGGAGTGGATTATTTGACAAAGCTTGATCTTAAATCAAGATACCACTGTATACGTGTAAGGAAACAAGACATTCCAAAAACGACTCTTATAACACATGAATGGCACTATGATATATTGGTCATGCCTTTTGGGTTGAATAATGCTTCTTCTACTCTTCAAAGCCTTATGAAGAAGATTATTAAACCCAATCTTAGAAAATTTGTGTTGATTTTATTTGATGATACTCTTGTCTATAGAAAATCATGGGAAAGACAAATTAAACTTGTGGATAAACTTCTACAAATCCTTGAGAACAATTAATTATATTTAAAAATATTTGAATAAGCTTGTTAGAAACAATAAGTAGAGAATTTAGGTCATATTGTTGTAAAGGAAGGAGTTAAGGGGAACCCTAGAAAGATCTAAGCTATACAGAATATCCTATTCCTAAGAACATCAAAAGTATTAGAGGATTTTCGGGACATACAAAATATTATTATAAATTTTCTAGGAATATGCATGCATATCAAGCCCACTCACATCTCTCTTGAAGTAAAATCGATTTGTATGGAATGATGAGGCTACTTTTGTATTCTCTTTGTTAAAGGTGGTCATGTATTCTACACTAGTATTGGAAACACTTGATTTTGGGAAAGCATTCATAGTAGAATGTGATGCATCTGGAAAAGGAAATTGACAAATGTTTACATGAGGAGGGAGACAATTGGCTTTTGGAAACAAACAATTCAAGGGAAAAGATGATGTGAAAACAACATATGAAAAAGAAATGGAAGCAATTTTACATGTAATAAAAAAATGATGATATTATCTCATTTGAAGACACTTTAAAGTCAAGACAGAAAATGATAATCTAAATTGCTTTGTAGAGCAAATATTGTCATCAAAAGAGCGACAAAAATGGGTAGCAAAAATGAAATGGTTTGATTTTGAAATTGTCTACAAGAAGGGGAAGGAAAATATGGTAGTAGACACTCTTTATAGAATAAAAGAAGCCTCGAGTATATATTCTATCACATCTTATGTTCTCTTATTGCTAGAAGAAGCTCACCATGAATGGAAAAATAACAATAGTACTAAACAAAAAAAATTATGTATCTTTATGGATTATTTGGAGTTGAAAGGAGATATAATTTGGTATAAGGTTACAACATCTTTATGACCTCAATCAAAGTTGAAGCAAAAGATATTAAGGGAGTCCCATGACTATCTTGTGGAAGGACATACATGATTCCTTAAAACATATCAAAGGATCAAAAAAGATTTTTTTGGAAGGAATGAAGAAAGATATTCAAAAGTTTGTGAGTGAATGCCAAGTTTTCCAAAGAAATAAAGGAGAAAAAATTAAATTTGTAGGGTTACTTTAGCCATTACACATACCTAATCAAATATGACAAGAGATGTCAATGGACTTCATTATAGGGTTACCAAAATACGAAGTTAAAGATTCAATTTTTGTGGTTGTTGATAGACTAAAAAACTATGCACCTTTTTGTTGAACTCAAAGTACATACGTAGAAAACCAAGTAAACTAAGTGGAAACATTGTTTATAAAGGAAATTCATAAATTTAATGGTCTTCCTAAGGTAATAGTAATTGTTTGAGATCCAAAATCAATAGGTAATTTTTTTAAATAATTATGGAGTATAAGTGGAACAACACTAGCGATGAGTTCAAGATATTATCCACAAATAAATGGCTAGAAAAAAATAGTTAACAAATGTTTGGGGGGTTATCTACAGTGTTATTCTTTAGATAAGAAATCTAAATGGATGAAGTGGCTTCCTTTGGCTAAACGATGGTATAACAATGTCTATCATGCTTCTACTAAACATATCCCATTTGAGGCCATTTATGGCTATCTAGCTCCTACTATCTTATATTTTTTACATGATAAGTTCAAAATACGAGAAATAGAGTCACAAATGGGGAATATTAGATAAAATTTGACAATTCTTAAGGAAAACCTTTAAATGGTGCTAAATAGGATGAAGCAACAAGTAGATCAACATCAAAGTGAAAGAAAATTTGAGGAGGGTGATTGGGTATTTTTGAGACTACAACCTTATAATCAATCTACACTCAAGCAAAGGAAGAATAAGAAATTATCTCCAAAGAATTATGGACCCTACAAGATTATTCACAGCATTAGACAAGTGGTGTGTGTGTTAGATTTTCCTTCTTCTAGCATTCAAAAGTTTTTTCATGTATCTTTCCTAAAAAAAGTTGCGGGACAAACTATTCCAATGCAATTTTTTTTTTTTTTATAGAATTATATGAAGAAGGGAAGTTTATTCTCAAACCAAAAAAAGTTATGGATCAACATTCTCCATCTCTTCGCAATAGAACCATTATGAAGCACCTAATCAAGTGGAATAATATGCCTCTAGAAGAAGCTACATGGGGAAACAAGCAGTTCATGAAGAAACACCCTCAATTATTTTTGTGTAAGTCAGATAGATATATTAGAAAACAATATATGGTACAAAAAATCTGTAGTCGCAGATCGAGACCTGAGGAAGACAGGCCAACAGATAGGCCACCAAACACTGGACACCAGTACAAAATAATGAGAAACTGAAAAGTTCTAAATGCAAACCGCACACCACGCAGGGTGGCATGGCCAAAAATCTGCTACGCATAGCTTAAACACAAACTAACTACAACATTGTTACTAGAAAACGTTTAGGAGATGACTGAGTTACAGTCCAGAAAGTCCCCATGGACAGTCATCAAAACTAAAAAGAAAGAGTAGACAGCTCCGACTTACTGCGGGGGCATCCCGAACCTGCTAGCAATATCCAATCCCTGTTCTAGGACGTGCTTGTCCGCTCTTTCCTGCAGGGATTGATAATTGTGAATTTCCATCGGCGGTTCCTTCTGCTTACCAGCAGAGCTCGGGGGATCCGGACTCAACGTCTGTCGAAGAAGTTTAATAAGCAGGGTTAACTTCTTGTTGACAGTCTCCGCGACCTCATGCACTGCCGAGATCTTGTCGTCTAACGCCTAACGAATCTCATACAGATCTTTCACTTGGCCTTCCGAGATGAGGTTCCCCCCTCGAGGCTGCTGGTTCCCTGCATCCTTGGAGTCTAGTGCTCTCACCAAAAGGGTCTTAATCCTGCAACTCTCCACTTGGGTATGCACGAATTGCGTGGCACACCTGGCTGAGGTGCCCAGGTCCGTCAACCAGTCTACCTCCCGAGCAATGTCCTCCGCTGTGCGCGACCGTTCCTCCTCCTTAACCGCAGCTTCTATATCAGAAATTCGATGTTTGTTTCTCGTTGTCGATCGGGTCTCATAAATGCACCTTGCAGATTGAAGCTCCTGGTTTACAAATTTGCCTCGGCAGCTCCCAGTAACCCTATTGCCCCGGTTCTCCATCGCTTGGTGACCAACACTGAGCCAAGAACAAAGGAAGACTAGAGTGATATCCTTAGACAGAGTGATGGCTTCGTTGCTCTCGCTGTTTATTAAATAGACGCTCACCTTAAGGTCTCTCGAGATGAGCCTCACCTCCCGAGATGTCGTGGGAGTACCATCCTCATCATTCCTGTTGATGGCCATGAATGCTGCGTGATGCCTCTAGATCTGATAATAAATATTGCTTATACCTAGATGAGTGTATTCGTGCCAAGAGTCCATCCTGTTGTGGAAGCCGCTGCAGTAGTCCCTTCGATATATCAAAATGTTGATATAATTTGTGTACCCCTTTTGCTGCCATAAATGCTGTTGCCGATCATGTCCTTTCGCCCTGTGCCAACTCTCACCTCTCATATTGTCTCTTGATTGTTCCATTTGAGGTACCGTAACAATTCTGCCGATTTCCGGTTAATCCCGGTTTAAATTGCCCACATCTTCTCTTGCCAGCTGTGAGCATCTCTCCTTAAGACTTGGACTATCCACGTGCTACCAACAACTGTCCCATCCCCTATCTTGGTTGTCAATGCTGTAGTTTTCCAAGTAATCAGCCAGCCCATTTGCCTTACGCCTCATCGTTTGAAAGACTAAACCTTTCATTTCGCCAATTAACTGTGCAATATTCTCCGTCACCTTGGCTAGCCTCCAGTGTCTTGTAGCTTTGCAAGCCTGAGTTCCTCCCTGAATCTTCTTAGCAACTGAGATAGCCAGGGACGAGTTGCCTTCCACCACCACATTACTATTCTGTAAATTCTTCAGAATTATCAGCCCTTGTTCTAACGCCGCGAACTCCATCTCATTGTTCGTGCCTTCTCCCAACGCCCTGCAGTAAATATGCACTATTTCTCCCTCCTGGTTCCTAATGGCACCTCCTATGCCAGCTTTTCCGGGGTTGCCTCTGGAGGCACCATCAAAATTCAACTTCAGACCTCCCTCTGGCGGGCATTTCCAACTGTTGACCTCCAAATTCGGTTGTTGCTGGTGTCTTGACGTTGTTATGTTGTTGCTGGCTTCCAGTTGAAAGCATATCAGGATCTGTAAGTCCCGAGCCGAAGGCTTCTCTTTGGGATCCACCTTGCATTTTGTTTGAATTAATTGCTTAATATTTGTTAGTATAGTTACTTTTGAATGCTCATTATTTCTGTATTCATCCTGAAATACCCTCCTGTTGCGTTCTTTCCATATTGTCCACAATAAGAAACCTGGCATGGCTTTCCAAATGTTATGGACTCTCTGGTTTTTGGAAAAATTGTTTTGCCAATATAGAATCGTATTTTGGATGGATTCTCTATCACGGTCTGATTTTTGTAGAATTTCCTCCAGCCAGTTCCATAAATGGTTAGCCCTTTCACAAGAATTAAATAGGTGGTTTATAGTTTCTTCTTCTCCTAAGCACATTGGGCACCTGGATGGTCCACCGAACCCTTTTCTGCGCAGGTTGTCCCAAGTCAGGGTTTTGTTCCTCATTAGTAGCCATAGGAATGTTTTTTTTCGGCCAAAAAAGGCTATCCCACAGTTTGTTGCACCAGGGCACTGCTTCCTCTTGTTCTGCCTTTACTATCATTTCCCTTGCTTCTTTTAGTGAGAAATTTCCATTTCCTGTCATACCCCATCTTAGCTGATCTTCTTCCTCGGTTTTCCTTATCTTTCTTTTGAGAATCTGACTGTTGAGTTGTTTTATGATTTCATTTCCCTCAATGTTGTTGTCCTCTTTGAGATGTATCCATTCTCTCCAGTTTGCATCTCTGCTGCTTTGATCCCAGTAATGGCATACTCTATTTCTGCCTTCATTCTGGTTGATCTGTTTAAGATATCTTAGCTCTGGGGTATCCAATTTTGGGAGTTGCTGCCATGCATCTTCCCAAAACAGGGCCAACCTTCCATTGCGAATCTCCCAGAAACTATTATCCTGCACTAGGCTTCGGTGTTGTCTGGCCATATTCCATATGGGCGAGCCCTTTGGAACCTCCTGCAATCTAATGAGATCCTGATGATTGCAGTTTGGGGTGTATTTATATTTCCAATGTCTGGCCCATGGCAAATTGGGCTCTTTAATCCATATCCACCAAAGCTTTGCACCGCAGGTCATGTTGACGACTGAGGGATCCACTAGATTTAGTCCCCCCGTATATTTCGGCTTGCATAATTTGTTCCAGGCTACGAGCACCCATTTCCTCTTGTCCCCATTCCCACTCCAAAGAAAGGATCTCTGTATAGCTCTGATTTGATGAAGAATCCCCTTGGGAGCTGGTAGCATGGATAATAAGTACTGCGGTATAGCCTGTAACACAACCTTGGTGAGGATTAATCTTCCGGCAAAGTTGAGCACCCTGTGCGTCCAGTGTTTGCATCTGTTTTCCATGTTGGCTATGATCTTTTCCCAGTGCACTTTCTGCCAAGGTCGGAGAGTGAGGGGAGCTCCTAAATATCTCGAAGGAAACCCACCTATCCGGAATCCTAGAAGTCGAGAAAGGTGAGCCTGAATTGCTTGATGAGTGTTGAAGAAGAAAATCGTAGATTTGGAATAGTTGATTTCCATTCCTGAGGCTCTGCTGAAGAGGTCTAAAATTCCCTGGAAAGCCAAGGCTTCTTTCACTGTGGGGCTGCTGTGTAACATAGTGTCATCTACAAACTGCTGATGGGTGGCAGCAGGGATGGACGGGATTGGTTGAAGACCCTTGATAACCCCTTCAGCTTTCTTTTTGGCTATGATTTTGCTGAGACCCTCCATGAGGATGACAAATAAGAAAGGGGATAGAGGATCACCCTGTCTTATTCCTCGCAAGGGTGAGAATGGTTCAGATGGGGCTCCATTAACTAAGATCAAGAACCTTGAGGATTTTATGAGGGCAAGGATCCAATTGACCCACTGCTTGCAGAATCCGAAAGCGTCCAGAATGGCTTCAAGGTACTTCCAGCTCACCTTGTCATAAGCTTTAGATAAATCAAGCTGCATTAACATCCCTGCTTTTTTCCTTGAATGGAGAGTGTGGATCATCTCTTGAGCAAGTATGATATTATCTAATATTTGCCTTCCTTCTACATAGCCCGATTGCTCTTCAGAGATGAGGCCCGGAAGAATGGGCTTCAGCCTGTTGGCAATAAATTTAGATATTATTTTGTAGATAACATTGCAGAGAGCAATAGGTCTGAACTTCTCAGGAGTGTTGGCTTCCTCTACCTTCGGAATGAGGGCTATGAAGGTCGAATTAATGGATTTGAGAATGGTTCCAGAGCGCCTGGAGTCCTCTACAACATCCCAAACGTCCTTCTTCACAATCTCCCAACAAGCCTTGTAAAAATTGATTGTGAACCCATCCGGCCCAGGGGCCTTATCATTTGGCATGCTTCTGACCGCTTCCTCCACCTCTTCCAATGTTATTTCCCTACTGAGGGCCCAGTTTTGCTCAGAGGTGACAACTTTAGGAATGGCTTTTAGAAGTTCCTTAATGGCTTCCCCTCTATTTATCTGCGGTTCCTGTGCTATGGAATTGAAATGAGCTGAGAGCAGCTCTGATATATCATGGTGGTTCTTCACTGACTCCCCATTTCCATTTCTCATCTCTAGATTTTTGTTTGAACTTCTGTAATCGAGAGTAGATCTGTGAAATTTTTTTGTGTTATGCTCTCCCTCTTTTAGCCACTGGATTCTTGATTTTTGCCTCCAGAGAATTTCTTCCTACCGACATCGACTGTGCCACTGTTGGGTAAGAGTTTTTTCCTGTTCTATGGCCTCCTCACTGTATTGCCCGGCTGCCCACTCTCTCTGAATTTGTTCCAAATTATCTTCTATAAGGGTTTTCTTCTTGAAGATATCTCCAAAAACTATTCTGTTCCACTCTTTTATCTTGTCTTTAATAAGTCTTAATTTCTTCTGCATATTAAACATTTTGGATCCCATACCCTCCAGAGGTTCTGACCACTAGTTCTCTACTAGCTGAAGGAAGTTGGGATGATCCAACCAAAATTTTTCAAATCTAAAGGGTTTATTCCTTGGTGTACCCTGAACAGCAACTAGGAGCGATATTGGCCAATGGTCCGACCCTCCACTGGGAAGGATGTCTGACTCTGCCAGGATACCATCCATTGTGATGCTATCCGAAATCAAAAATCTGTCTAAGCGAGAGGCTATCAGTCTATTTCCCCCTCTTCGATTATTCCATGTGAAATTACCACTCTTGGTATGAATGTCTACCAATTTAGCGTTCTCAATAAAACTAGAGAAAAACTCCGCATCTCTGTTAAGTTTCCTTAGACCTCCTTTCTTCTCTAGAAGGGATGTTATCATGTTGAAGTCACCCCCCAGAATACATTTGGACAATGGATGTCTAAGAATAAGTCTATTTAAGGAATTCAGAAAACTAATTTTATCTTCTATCTTCTGTGGTCCATAAACATTTATACATAAAAATGATTCAGAATTACCTGTGGGTTGAGCTTCCACAGCAATAAAGTGCTTGTTCGCTTCTGAAGATAATATTTGAATATCTCTTGTGTCCCATAGTGTGGCTAGGCCTTCTTCTCTGCCCTTACTTTCGACTTCTAGGAAGTTTATGTGCCTTCCTAACTTCTTGGTGATCCTTGCCATATTGGAACTGCAACATTTGGTTTCCTGTAAGAACATGATTTCCGATCTATATTTCTGGAATTTGCGTTTTAGTAGTTTGTGCTTCGCTTGGCTATTTAGCCCTCTTACATTCCAAGATATGATCTTCATGACAAACTTTAGGGTTTTATTGAAAGGACGGGAAGGCGCTCAGAGCCTTCATTTTTCCGAGTTGATCATTAGCATTCCTAGCTCCTGCAGAGCTTCATTGCTTGTCTTTCGGCCCCTTTTCTTCTTGTGCCTTGAGCTTGATGTGTTCCATAGAAGAGTCTTCGGGTGGAGCCCATTTCCCCTTGCGACACCTAGCCTTCTATGTTGCCTTTCTAGTTCTGCTTCCTGCCTTGCTGTAAACAGGTCACTGATTGTTTTGATTGCTTCTTCCGAAACAGTTTCTATACCTTGATTTTTCCAGTTCTCCACTATGGTAGGTAGATTCAACCCTGCCCGGGCTAAAGCTTCCTCCAGCTCCATGTCTTTGCTTCCTCCATCACTGGTCAGCATGTCTGTATCCTCCTCTGTCTCTTCTGGTCTCTCCCTCATTTGGATTTCGTTTTTGTTCTTGTCCTCTTCCTCTTCCTTCCTGGTTTGTTCCTCCTTGTCTCTTGGCTCCTTATCTGTTACTTTGGTTTTCTGTGTCTCCTCTGAATTTGTCTCCAGATCCAAGATCTCGAAGGTATTGCTGTTGTTATTTCTATCTGTTCCTGCCCTATTTTCCCTTCTTCTGTTGGCTCTCTGCCTTGACTTCGGGGTTATAAAGTTGTCTTTGCCCTTATTTGCTTGTTCTGTTTTAGCTTCCTCCTCCTTCTTGTTCATGGGGCATTCCCTGATTAAATGTCCGTGTTCATGACATTTACGGCATCGAAACGGGATCTGCTCATAATCTATTGCCTGAAAATAATTCTCATCCCTATACTCGAGCCAAAGCCCCTCATACAGTGCTCCCGATACATCCATTTCCACGCATATTCTTGCGTATGAGGTGTATTTCTTCTGCACTGTTTCCTCTGAGGCTTTGATGAAAGTCCCCAACTGATCTCCAATTTGTTTTAGAGCATTCAAACCCCAATAGTCTATCGGGAGAGAGAACAGGCGGATCCATACTGGAACCTGAGTGAAAGATTCTTTCTCTGGAACGAAGTTTGGTTTCCATGGTCACATATATAGACCAGCTGAGGCCATGAAGTACGAGCCTCCATCGAAAATCCTGTCCTTGTCTTCCAGGTTTGTAAACACAACTGTAAAGAATCCTTTGGCTCCCAAGTGTAGTTTAACATCTCCTTTGGGCTTCCAATGCTGTCTTATCCACTGACACAAGGCTCTTTCAGTTGGCCACATTCCCATGAACTTACATATGACGGCATGTTCTTCCATGTGTTCTCTATAGGCTCGTATCTCTGGATCTGTTATCACAACTCTGAGACTCTCAGCTTTCCTTGGTTTACAAATACCGTTTGTTGTTGTTTCCTTGTTGGGGTTCGCGCTTGTGTCCCCTTCCTTCTCTTTGTTCCCCCGCCTGTTGTCTGTGAGCACCCCTTTTGCTCCTGGTTGTTTTTCCTTGTTTCCTGACAGATTTTGTCCTGAAGCATTACTGTCTTCATTATCCTCCAAACCCTCAGCTTCTTCGCTTTTAAGTATTTTATTGCTGCTTGTTTCATTGTCTTCCACTTGTGTCTTCCCCTTGTTTCTCCCGCCGCTCTGCTTGAGCCTGTCATTCCCCATGATTCTGACTCCCTTATTTGCTTGCTACCTTTGATTCTGCATGATTATTTGTTTATAGGTGGGGGTCTCAATGGACCCCTCTGCACCCATCTGGACAGTCAGCTCCTGTCCCCTGCTCAAAAGTGCTGCTAACCGTAATCTGTCCACTTTCAGCTCTGAAACAATTGCAGTTACTCAGAAACCCTCTCCTGCCATCGCCGCTCTCAAAAGCTTCATTGTGTTATCTTCAATCTTCATTTTATCTGAAACACCCTCAATTATAAGTTCTAAGGGAAAACAAATTAAAAAAGGGGCTATGTTAAGGCCCTTAGGGTACTATATTAAGATGCTCATAAGCATTCACTATTCATTTATTTGTTATATTAGGAGGTTAGATAGAACCTTTCATTGTAATGTTTCATTTAAAATTTACACTTTCTCTTCTATATATATCAAGGAGAGATAGCGACCACTCAGTGACCGTGAACCACAGTTGAAAGAAAAAAAACATAACACTTTTCATGTTTATTTCAAAACGATTTCATAAATAAAATAAAAATATCAAAGAAAATACTTATTTCCTCTTTATAAAAGGATAAGCAACAACCCAAATCATATAAAAAGAGTGTCAACTAGTAATTTTTTTAATGTAAAATAATCACTATAAATTATAATTAAATGATTTATTATTATTATTATTATTTAAACATAATGGGTAGTGATACTTGTATTAAAAAGATAAACTGGTTTCTAGGCCATGACTTTTACATTTTTCAGGCTTCTTTGGAGTTTTACTAATTATTCCCATCCAAAAATGTTTTTCCCTACCCCTAAAGCATTTTCTGGCTACATATCAAAACTAACATCTTCCATAAACTCTACAAAAAACACGTAATAACACTAAATACTTGCAATACATTAACAAAGAATGAATACTTTTTCGGTAGAAATCACATAAGAGAAATTTTTGGTCGACGCGTTTCAAACCAACAAGTGTGGTTCATCATCAGGACTAAATGATGAATGACACTTGTTGGTTCGAAACGCATCGACCAAAAATTTCTCTTATGTGATTTCCACCGAAAGACTTTTCTTAATTCATTATGGATTAGAGAAACCTCAATTCAAAAGAAATGAATAATTAACTTGATCATGATGGTCCAACTTCTAGCATTGCTTTGCTTAGATCTTCAACTTCATCTTGCACCTCCAGAACAAATTCAAATACTCCTCGAATCTTTTTCCTTGAATAAGCTACACTAATTTCATTATTTACTGAATTGTTCTTTAGTCCTTTGGTGAACATAACTTCTAATCTAAACATTCCGATGTTTAAAGCAATTGCATCTAGTGAAATGATTTATTATTAATGTTTAAAGCAATTGCATCTAGTGAAATGATTTATTATTAAACAAATTGATTAAATAAAATTAAATCTATTTAAAATTTATATACTAAATAAAATTTTTAACCATTATTTTTAGATTAATTTAAAAAAAATAATGTAATATTATCATTCTTTATATATATATATAATATATACATGCTCATTCTTTTTTAAGGAAAACTTAATCAACCAAAAACACTAACTTATTAAAAGCAATGCAACTATAACCTCTTTGAACAACTTTTGGTCTTCCTATTTATACCTAAAATGCTTAAATTTGTCGTACTATTTAGATTAAAAAATGCTTAAATTTTAAATTACTTTGTATCCTAAAGCATTGGAATACTTACATTAATCCCGGTTTATTTTTTATAAAAAATCAAAAGTGAAAAATATAGTATTTTTTAATATTATTATAATAGTTGATTTTAAAATTCAATTCTTGTATTAATTAAAGTATTGGCTCCCCATTTCATTTCCCATTCAATTAATGGAGGCTCATTTAAAGTGTGAGGAAATTATTCCTTGATATTTGCGTTATTCAAAAGTGGATGGAAAATTATTCGTTCATTTTCACCCTATCTAAATTAAATGGAAATTTATTTTTTCATTTTCTTTATACCATATTAAGTAAAGTTAATTTTGATTGCATAATGGCTTTTCTATTTTCTCAGTGTATGGAAAATTATTCGTTCATTTTTACTTTATTAGCCTTGCATACGACAATGGCTATAGCGATTGCTCGTGTTGACCGTAGATTAATTCGTTGTTTGAACCAAAACAAATTTGCTCAGGATGGGTAATCCTTTTTAGTGAATTTTTTACCCAATGTTTTGAGTTTCCCCTCTTATTGTACACTGAATGTGCCTCGATGTTATTTTAGTGGGCCAAGTTATTTTATCTAAAGTTGTATTTTAAATAAAAGTTGACAAGTTTTTTTATCCAAAGTTTGTTATTATTATTGACTTAAAATTTTTATCGAAAGTTTTATGCAAAATGTTTGTTCTCGGTTTTATCCAAAATACGGATATCTAAAGTGTTTTAGTTAGCAGCCCACCTCTACGTGGCAAACTGCATACACTTGCATTGGCAAAACCTCTTTGAAATAACATGTATAAAATACAAATTTCTCTTCTCACTATGCCTAGGCTCCACCATTACCTTAGTCATGGAGTTCCTCAAGAGGCATGATATGATTTATGCCAATAGACTTTAATGCTTGACCCCACATTTACCCAAATCACAAGCTTGCTAGGGTAAACATGAGACAAATGTCACTATGATATGGCACGACCTCCAAGTTCTAGTTATGGAAGTGTGGCCAACACACCAATAACTTACGAACATCCCTTGGGGACTATAGACCACTCAAGAGCCTGCACACCACCCTAGGTGATCAATCCCTGACCTGAAGTTCTTTTCACAAGGGAAACTCCCCAACTACACACACAACACAACATCAATGCGGTTATGAGGTACCAACTGCATGCATAGGCCTGCTTCCATGCAGTTATGACCCAAAAATTGCAGTTCTGTGCTAGTGGTTCTGAGATCCAAGTCACTTTTTTAGGCTAGCCTCTAGACCACTGCCCAAAACAACATGTAACTTTCCAAAAACATAAACAAGATGATCACAAAGCTAACCAATCAAAACTCAAGCAAGAACTTGAGCTAGACATGCATAATCCATGATAACCATTTCGTCAAACATATGGTAAATGTGCGACCTATAGGTCATAATGCATATTTGATCATAAACTTTTGAATTTCATCTAAGAATCACTAAGAAGGCTCCAAGCGCTCTCTAACTAGCTGCAACAACACTAGTAGTCCATGTATTCATCAACCATTTAATAACTTATAAAAACATGTCAAGAGCCATAGATAGATTACATCATATAACCAACATATAACCATAATGGAAACCATGGAAAATCAGCCATAAAATCACCAACATAATCACTACAGATGCCCATATATCATAATAGGAAAATATCTCATATTAACATATGAAAATGCCAAACAAGTCAGGGACTTCCACGTACCACTTGACCATAGATTGTGCTGAACCAAATCTCTCTTTCAGCCAATCAACCCCATGCCATATTTCAAGCATGAATGTAGGATCATAAGGATTAAACCAAAACATAATCATCTAGGGCTTCTAAATGCCAAGCCACCTCAACCTTTAACCATAATGATTTGACCTCTATGGTCCATAAATCAGTAACCATCAACGAGATCGGTCTCTACCCAAGCTGTCCAGGGCTTTTGAAACTAATAGTTCAACCCATAGCTAATCTAGGGCTCCATAGTGTTTGTTCCAACTTGTGGCTCCAAGGACTAGTAACACAACCCATAAGGCTCCAAAGCATTTGTCCCAACCTGCAGGCTCCAAGAACTATTAACTCAAGTTGACCTATTGCAAGGCTCCAAAGTGTTTGTTCCAACCCACAACCACAGGGAACCTGTTGGCTTGTATGGGCCTGACCTAGGTTCAAAGGTGATTTAGCCAAGCAAATCTCGGTACTACTGGCCCTTTCGACAACAACATGTGGAGCACGGACTGAGGTCTCACCCAAAGTAGTATGGGAGGGTGCTAGAACCAGGTTTCCGCACGCTAGGGATGTTTGATGGGCTTCTGGAGGTCCGCGGTCTGACCTGTCACTACGCGCACTTGCTATCCTTTCGCAACCTGTGATGCTGCTTCCGCGCAACCCTATTCGGGGTGAAACCCATATAATACCCAAGTTCCTTGCTATTTAATCTATTATTATTCGATTACTTAACTTGTTTATGCAAGACTAATGATTATTATAGCATATTCAACAATCATATTAGTGTGCACGATAAATAAAACAGTATAAGTGTAAAGAAGGCAATGCACATCAGATACACAAAAATAGGAATCAACTTCTCTTTATTTATCTTCAATCCTGATTACAGACTCGACACCACCCTATGCACTCAACTGCAGGGGTCCACACACTCAACTGCGGACTCTACTAGGCCTCTGTGCACTCAGCTACAGAGCCTCTTCCTACTACTATGACCCAATAAACTTAGACTCCTACTCTAAGCTCGAATCATTCATATCCCCTTCTCTTCTTCCTTCGCTCTTTTTCTCCTTAGAGCCATAGGCCGACATGACTTTACATTACATTACATTACTTTAGGGTGGACAACCCTATGACTTAACCTATACTTCACGCTCCGCACTCGCAAATCGCGAAGTCTTACAAAACCTTTGACTAAAACTTGGCTTTGAGCCCCAAAACATGGGGATTCCATGCCCAACAGGCCCCCAACACAATCATCACGACTTGTACTGAGTCACTCTGCTGGCGTGGCAATCTTGGCACGAAGCCCCTCCAACTGGTCCCGTACTGCTCAGAGATCCGCGGTGCACTGTTCTGCGGTTTGCTGGACTTGCTGCATGCACTCCTTTGATGCTTCTTTGTGAGGATCCGCTACCTGCCTTAGCTCATATAGTTCCTGCATCTGTGCAAGCTTGCCCTCAATGTCGGCCGTAATGGTGAAGGCTTCATCAATCCAAGGCTGGATGCGTGCCTCTTTCTATCTGGCGGCATCCACCTGCTCTTTCAGTGCCCTTGCTTGCTGCATCTTTGCCAGTCGTTGGGTGAGGAAGACTGTCTACGCAGTTCCCCTGACATTATCATACTATTCTTGTAGGTTGCGCGCCTCCGTTTCCAGGTGTCGTATGTTGGTGTCCTCCTGCAAGGATGTGAGGACGTCAAAAGCTTGGTCCAACATACCGGTACAGTCCTGCATTGCCCGTCCAATTTCTTCCAGTCCTGTTTGAATCGCGCTAACACACTATTCTCGAACTTCTGGAGGAGTGGAAGGCTGTGCCTTCATCTGTAGCTTAGCAATCTGGAGGTTCAGCTCGAGTTGCACTCATGTTGTTTCCTCACACGCGTTGCAGACTCCACTTTCTAGACAATGGATCCGCATCTTTGTTGGCAGGTTTGCGACAATGGACAACTCTGGAACTCGCCAGCATGCTTCATCCACTATCTTCACAATCTGTTGGTTCTGTGATGCTAGTTCGCCCCGTTGTAGGCTGAGCTGTTCGATGTTGATCTTTTGCTCACTCATCACTTGAATCGCTCAGCCTTCCCTGGTGCGGAGCTCTGCTGTTATGCCATCCTACATCTGGTATAGTGTGTCTCGTGGAAGGGTAGCCAAATTTAGGCCAATTCCCTTAATCCTGCCTATCGTGGCTTTGTCGTCCTCTTTCTCTGTTGTTAGCACTCCTTCCAGTAGCACTACGGTATTGGCCATCTTTGCGCATAGCAGTTGCTCTGCGACTGATGTTCCTTCTATGTCGTAGGGGGCTACGGTTCCTTCCTGTGGGGTTCGCACCTATAGTTCATGCAGTTGTGCCCTTAGGGCCCCCAACACAATCTGCTACTTCGACATGGCTTCTTGGAGCGCTTCCTTGGTGACCTTGCGAACCGTGTCACCGATGTCGTAGAGGTTGCCTTCTATTAGCGTGATCGGTTCGATGGCCAATTTGGATGCCTTGACCTTTTTTCATGGACTCGATCTCTCCGTGACGCGTAGCCTTTTCAGCTAGGTGGATATTGTTCCTGGATCTATGCCTTCTTTGATGTCCTCTGCTCCCTATCCCGTAGACAAGTTCTAGCCCTCCTCGTCCTGCGTTGTAGTGGCCCTTGTTTCCTACACTGCTGCTACTTATGCGATGGCCTTTGCTTGCTCTGCGACTGCCCTTGCTGCCTCATGGACGGTCCTTACCTCCGCAACCGCTTGCTCATTGCGCCTTTACTGGGCCAACTTTGTGACACACAATTTGGTTGCATCCTTCTGCTTTTGGGCTGCTGTTCTATCCATCTCCACCAAATCTGAGGTGCCACTCGGGGAGCCATGATTCTAACACTGAAATGATCACATCATCGATAGCGATGAAGGGGAGCTTGGTCCATTGCTGCGCCGGGTACTTATGCTTCTTGATGTACACATTATGCATATCCACCTTGAAGTCTGCAAAGCTCCATAGGCTGTTGTACACTGTGGGAGATACGCGCAGTCGTCTTTTGATCCACATCCAAATTCTCACCTCCATAAGCAACTAGAAGATCTTGGTCTTGCGAATTCGCTTGGTGTCCTTGGTGGCCTAGAGCAACGCGTACTTTGTGGCCTCTGGTAAGTCTTGTTCAATACTAGGGAACTAACTTTTCTCAGGCAGTTCCCTTGTTACCAGTAAAATAGACAAAATCAACCACGCGTAGTGGAAGGTCTTGCCCTGCTCCTGGGCTTCCTTGCCATTAGTCAGGAACTCCTCGCAGAGGAACTCGACCCAGTTGAATTGGAGCCCTTTCGCGCATTGTTTTGCCAACGCAACTACCATCGCTGGTACCTCACCTCCGCAACATTTTCTCATTACCTTCTTGGCCAGGAGCTGGGTGACTATGCACACCTCTTTATCCTTAATGCTGCTAATTGCGTAACCCCTATTTTTCATCTCTAGTTTATATTTTTTCTTCATGGGTTAAATCTCCACTTTTGCCTGCTATCGCCGCGAGGCCCTTCCCCTTACAGGAGAGCTAGGAAATCCTATGGATGAGATCTACCATGATGGGAATAGGCTCTTCCAGCCATAAGTATCCATAGTGCACCAGGCAAAGTAGTTGCCTGATGATGAGAATAGTGATAAGTGCACGGTGAAAGTGTGGAATCCACAATAGATGAAGTAATCTTACTTTCTCCACACCGCGTAGCCATTTCCACAGCTCTACTACTGTGACTGACCCCTCCTTACTTTGCTTCATGAGGCTCTCCATCTCCAAGTGTGGGAACTTCTCACTGTTTGCAAGGTCCCAATCCTCAAACTTCATTGTGGGTACGCGACGCAGGTGTGAGCCCTCAAACACAATTCCATCAGGGAGAAGCGGGGTCTGGAGTGCACTTTTAGTGGCATCCAAGTCCTTGGGTATCTTGGCTTTCCCTTTTCGTGGAGGAAAGTACTTGGAAAATTACGCTGTAGCACGCATCGGCTGGATGTCCTCTTCCATCTCTTCTGCTGCCTCTATCTCATCGATGAGAGCTTGTAGGTCCTCGTCCTCGTCATCTGTCTCAATGGTGACAGCCTTGCCCTTTTCTTCCATGGAAAGTTTACCGAACCACGAATTCCTTGGGGACATGCAAACTGGTCCTGCTGCTTGCTTATATTTCTTGGACCTCGACGTCTGAGGCAATTTCGGGATTTTCGGTGTGACCCCAGTGTCTCCGGGAACATCATGCATCGTGGGGTTCTGCATAGCCTTGTTGGTGGTTCCTTTTGCAGAGCCCAAACCTCTCCCGGTAGCTATCATCTTGCTTGAGTTGTCTGTGGTTGTTCGCGAAATTCGGGGCTCAAATCTTGCTCCGTGCTCAACACTCTGTGCTCTAATGAACTGCTCAAATCTCAAATGAACAAGTGTTGTCTCGTGGTTAGCCCTTGGAGTTTTATAGGGCCTTTTGAATTCAAATCCGACCGTTTCCCCCAATCTTGGGCCATCAATGCTTTCTTGGCAGCAGATTGCCCCAAATCTAGCCCTTAATTCGTGTCTTAAATGCCCATCGCCTGCTCACTTTTGCCCTAAATTGGACATCTCATCATGAACAGTGACACCAACGGTTACTTCCCATCCTACTTGCAGCCCCCCGTGCGCGAGCACGAACCTTGTGTCTTGTGGATTCTGCGCACACCTCCCTCATCGCGTGGCCCCCAAACAGATTATTTTAGAGTCCCGCGCTCTCTTTCAACTGTCTGGAGTGATGAGACTATGCTCCCTATAGATAGTCAAGTGGTCACACCACCTGTGTGAGACTTCAACTCGCCTTCCAGCCTAGTCCACGAAAACTCCTCAATTGTCTGTGCGATCGCCGGTGGCATGCATTCTATTATATGCAGTGCGCTTCCCTGGTTACTGCGTTTGGTGAGGTGTGGTCGTAGCCATGGCAGTAGAGTCATAAACTCTCGACGAAAATCTTCTAATGCCGTGGTATGGTCATCCGTGTCTTGCTTTTTCATCCTTGGTTTATCGACGAGACATGCTTGCGTGATCGCGTTTTCTAGCCTTTTGATTTCAGCGTCCATCCAAATGCTTTTCTTCCTCAGTCATACCTGGTCCTGTTTGAGTTCGCGAAGTCTAAGGTTCCCTCGCCGGATGGCTTCCTGAACCCCTAGATGTTCTTCCTCGCGTAGATGTGTGATTTCTTCCTCCTAGTCATCGTGCACTGTCACGACTACGGGAGCTATTACAGATTGACTCCTTTTTGTATTCTCTTCAGAAATTACGATTTTTACTCTGTTCCGCATCTTTGGAATTGTCTCAATGTTTAGGGTTTTTCACATGGTCCTATAGGCCCATTGAACCGTGCGCAGGTCCTAATCAGTTCGTTTCACCTGGTGAACCTTGTCCAGTACTTCACACACCCTATTGAATGCCTCATCGTGGAGGATTGGTAGCACGCGTCGCCTTTTTTGCTGCTGTGGTTTGTTCTGATTCTCTAGTCTGGGGGTGGTGTGTGCTTGTGCAGACTGTACAACATATATATGTACCCATCGAGAAAGGTGGGCGCGCAAGTTGTTCTGCCCCTACTGATTGGCTTTTGTTCGGTGCTGGGGTTTTCCAAAACGCAGGTGCATCATCCTTCTGCATCCGCACCAGTCCTCAAAATTTTCTTGATGCGTACCCCACCATCGTGCGGGTGTTGCATGCAGTGCCCACTTCAACGTATCAAATCACTGCTGTTCTGGTACTGTGCTTTCAAATTTGCTCAGAAATTCATACACCGCTATTAATCCATCATATGTCGGCAGCTTCCTTGCCTTTGTTGTCACACATTGTAATGATCTAATCATCATGTTGCAATTAAGTGTTGTTACTTCGTGCAGCCGATTCTGCCATCGCCCTATCTCTTCATCTGAATCTGAAGTGCAGGAGTTTTCACGCTCCCATGAAATTCTTCCATCTGCAGTCAGATTCACCCAATCTTCTTCTCGCACAATTATCTTGTAAATAGAATCGAGATCGTCATCATTATCATCGTTGCACACCGATTCAGTGTATCACACTCCTTTGGCTGGATCAAATGGTACTACCACGTGTAGTGACTTTTTCTCAAAGATCATTTTGCACTTCTTTGGATTTATGAATCCGTTCATATCGGTGGCCCAGTCTATTCTTAGTAGCATGGGATAGGGATTCTGTCATCGATAATCTCTATCACTTCAAAATCTGCCTGCGCGCTCGCACCTTCAATATCGACTATTACTCGTTGCAATCTTCCCATGGGAAAAATCTTCTGTTGATTCACCATTTGTAACTAAATAGGGGACCATTGTAATGTGGGTCTACCCATGCGTTACCATGTTTGCTTTGGTAGTACATTTGCGTTCGAACCGAGATCTAGGATTACCTGATCCATTTTGTATTCACTTATTTGTGCAGTCAACCTCATTTCCCTTCCTATGCGCAATGCATGATTTCCAAGTTTCTAGACCATGCGCGGTTCTCCTGACCCCGCGCACCTAGTGATAAGTTCTTGTAGTCCTTTGATTGCCTTGCTGTCACGCAACAATTTCATGCATGTCTCCAGAAAGGTAGTGAGCATTGAAGGATCCATTCCTGGTCCTAGTTGATCCTTACTACCTGAAGTGGAGGCCTACGTGAAGCTCTTCTTAGCTTCCATGAATGTCTCTTCGTGTGTTCTAAATCAAACTTAGGTTCCTTTGTAGGAGCCTTGCGAGCCCATGCACTTTCTTCTGGCCGCTTCCATTTATCATCTCCCATGGTCATACCACTCCTGAGCATCATGTTTACATTTGGGTCTTCTTCGCACGGCTCATACCTCATCATTTGTAAATTCTGGGTCGGAGGGGGCTGGAGTACCCATTTTTCGCGCATCCTCGCTATCAGCGAAGGGCAGTCCTCTACCTCATGATTAAACTGAGTACATTACCAACATGATATTCTTGTCGAGTTTGTACAATCGCAGGCATAGTGCCTTGGCCCTCCACAATTGTAATAAATTAGTTGTCCGCAACCCCTTCCTGGTCCCATTCTGCCTCGACCCCGCCTGCGCCCCAGCAATCCAGTGCGTGCCATCCCTACATTTGGGTCGAGGGCTCATGTTTCATTCTGCAACCTGTAGGTAGGAGTTTGATCCATCATTAGTTTGTAGCTTTGGTAGGTGCGTTCATCATGGCTTACTGACCTGCGAAAATTACAAAACAATTGCTGGGACGTCTGTGTATACTTCTGCAACAGATGACAATTGTTTGTACAATGTTTTCCTCCAATTTGGAAGATCATGCACCATAGGGAAGACGCTGTGTTCGTCCCTACCTATGCCTCCAGCCTTAGTGGCATCGGCCCTCCTCCTGCCAAGTAGTTCGTGAACACTGGACAGTGGTCCTTGTTGTGCCCTTGGCCTTTGCATTTTATGCACCATACTTCCTTGTGCACCTTCGGCCAAGGTGTCCTATCTTGTTTCAAACTTTGCATTTTCAAACACAAATTCTGTAGTTGCGTGTGGATTTGTTGGACTCCTGACCTCGGGTCTTGTATATCGGTCTATTGTAATCTCATTTCCATTTCCAATGCTTCGGCCTGGGTGGAAATTTTTTGCTGTGACAATGCCGTCTGTAAGTGTGGTGTAAATGAGGCCACAAACCATGCACGATGTTGTGCATTTGTTAATGTCATATTAACTTCGTGGATCGTACTCTTTAGCCTTTGGTCCAGATCCCAGGGGGTCTTGCCCGGGTGCATCACGGTCTCCTTAAACTCGATGATTGATTGTGTTTCTAATTTTGGCCTGCTAAATTTCCTGTTCAATAATATCTGGATCTCTACGTTTCCTGTGTTCGGGTGGTCATTAGAATTCTTGATATACCATGTTAGTGCACGCTCACCAGTGTAGCCTTTTTAATATTATCATCAACGATGCCCTGTGCTTCCCATGCTGCTCTTACCACGAACTAGAATTGGTCCAAATCTTCATTTCCCACTCCTCTAAATACCAGTAGTTTGATCGCACTCACCATACTGAACTGTGGTGGTGGCGGAGGTGGGCTGGGTGGAGATGGAGGTGAGGCAGGTGAGACTAGTGGCGGTGTGGGTGGAGGTAGTAAACGTGGAATACACTGCCTTATCAGACTGACTGCACTTCTCGGAGAAACTTGCACGAGCTCTTCCTCGCTTTCCCGCGAGTGTGAAATTAAGGGACTGTTTTCGAACTCTACACTACTTCCGCTCCTGTAAATCTTCCCACTTCGCGTAGTTCCAAACATTAATTTCGCATAACCCTCTTTTCACATAATAGCATCTTAATTCAAGTGTTCAAAGATTTAATATACTTACCTCGCGGTCCCTTAAGAAAATGTCGTTCTGCCTGACTGTAGTTGACGGTCGTGTCGACGACAAAGTTAGTCATAAATCCTCCTATTATTAGGTCAAGCCGATGGTCCACAGCTCGTGCTATCTTATCTCCTGATGCTTCTAGTCTGCGCACTAATTCTGGAGTCCACGCTATTGGTTTTTCGAGCCTACACCTTCCCTAATTGTCTGCTAACTTTGCGATCCACTCATACAGCTCAGAAGGAAAGGATGCAAAGAAAATTTCATGGATTTCCGTATACAAGTAGCACTCCAACCACTATTCCTTAGATACTCACAGATTTCTGTTTTCCTGTGCCGCAAAGTTGTGAATATTCTTGTCTATCCACTCTTCAATTTCTTTCTTCGTTGGATTCCAGTGGCACAACATCAGAAATCCTTTATGCAGATCCATGTCTCGACAATGGAACCATTTGTTGGCTTGTATGGGCCTGACCCAGGTTTAGAGGTGATTTAGCCAAGCAAATCTCGGTACTACTGGCCCTTTTGGCAACAATCCGCAGAGTGCAGACTGAGGTCTCACCCGAAGTAGTATGGGAGGGTGCTAGAACCAGGTTTTCCACACCCTGGGGATGTTTGATGGGCTTCTGGAGGTCCATCGTCTGACCTGTCGCTACACGCACTTGCTATCCTTTCGCAACCCGTGGTGCTGCTTCCGTGCAACCCTATTCAGGGAACAACCTGTATAATACCCAAGTTCCTTGCTATTTAATCTGTTATTATCCGATTAATTAACTTGTTTATGCAAGAATAATGATTATTATATCATATTCAACAATCATATCAATGCGCGCGATAAATAAAACATTATAAGTGTAAAGAAGGAAATGCACAACAAATACACAGAAATTGGAATCAACTTCTCTTTATTTATCTTCAATCCTAATTTTAGGCTAGACACCGCCCTGCGCACTCAATTGCAGGGGTGTACGCACTCAGCTGCAGACTCTACTAGGCCACTACGCACTTAGTTGCAAATCCTCTTCCTACTACTACAACCCAATACACTTAGATTCCTACTCTAAGATCGAACCATTCGTATTCCTTTCTCTTCTTCCTTCGCTCTTTTTCTCCTTAGAGCCTCGCTCTATTTATAAAATCCCATGGTCTGCGAACCATGGGTAGGCTGACATGAATTTACATTACCTTACATTACTTTAGAGCGTACAATCCTATGACTTAACCTATATTTTGCGCTCTGCGCCCGCAAATCGCGGAGTCTTACAAAACCTTTGACTAAAACTTGGGATTTGAGTCCCAAAACATGCTGTGGGGGGATTTCATGCCCAACAGAACCTAAGAACCAATCAGAAAAACAAGTGGGAAACCCAAAACAACATGGATATCCAGGGAATGGCAAGGCAACACATAATGAGAGAATCACATGCATACCATGCATCTAGAAACCAACATGCTAATCTCACATGCACACTGTTACCTGCAATCCATAGTTAACTTATGTCCTTACTTGCCACTATCCAACCTTTCTCTTGCGCACTCTTGTTTTCCTTGCTTGCTTGTCCAAGTGCTAGTTCTCTCTCCTTTGCTACACCTGCTCAAAAGCTAGGCAAAATATGTCAAATGATTCTCAGGTGCATTTTTATCATTGATTTTTGTTTTTCCTTCATTTTCCCTCTTATTTTTCTTGTATCCAAATTTGTGTCTCTTCAGCTTCATTTTCTCTTATTTTCCTTTATTTTCATAATTAAATGTCATTTATTGCATGTTTGCCAATTTCCATAGCCATTAATTAATCACAAGTGATGCCCACTAAAGTGTTTTCCCAACACTCAACTTGGAATACATGTCCCATGACATTTGTCTTATTTTATTTACATGGAAAATCAACCAGGGGCTATTACATAGACATCCATCGACCATCGAATGCAACCCATCAACCATCAACTACAATTGATTTACGCTAGTAGAGTCACATTACAAGACTTGTGGTATAATTCTTCTGACGTTGCATTTTCTCTGTATGGTCATCACTAGACAGTAAGGGCTAGGTCAGCGACTTAGCTATGGAGCGCATAACCCAACAAATTCCTCTAGTATATTTCAAGGCTTCCAGAAAAGGAAATGACATATCTTGCCAAAAAATCAAAGTAAATGGAAGGTTTCACGAAAAGCAATTTTCACCATAAATTTCAGTTCCTATGAAAGTTTTGGTTGCTATGCATTTTCTCTGTTTCACCATAAGTTTCAAGTCCTATGCATTTTATTTTCGCTGAAAGCAAAAGAGAGATGAATAGTCTGTCAATGAATAGTGTAAGAATGAAACCAACAATACTCTGAAACTTTTGAAGGAAAACAATAATATTCTGCATATGGTATCATTATATTATTTGTGGCTTGTAAATTTTGAGATTTAGTTGTGCTATTTTATGCTCAAAATTTTAAATATCTAGTTGGTATCCTAATTATATCCAACAACTTAAGAAGGAAAAAAACAACAATATTTTTTTGAAAGTATGACATATATTTATATAAAAGTATTTATAAACAACAAGACAAAATGTGGAAGGATATTCTTTGTTGTTTCTAAGTTTCGAGATTGGGTTAGGTTACTAAGACGTTGCAACCTTTAGAGCTAATAGGCAATCATGCTTACCTCATTTTGATGCTTCTAATGCAATTAAAAAAAATTGTCTGCGAAGTTTGAATTTATATCTAGTTATATTGTATTGCCCTTTTGCTTCTAATGCTGCTTCCCTTTTTTCTCTCTCACACATCACTGTCTAGTTTGTAACAAAAAACCATTTGCCAAATGACAATTTGTATAAAATTCACTCAAAAACAATTTTTTCTAGTAGAAGTCTTACACATTTAAATTCTTATTTCTACAATGTAATTTTTTTATATGATATACTTACCAATTTTGCACATTTCTAGTAGAAATTCTAGGATATCTACAAAAGAAATAATGTTTGGGAAGATGGTCTCTAATCTCAATTTCGGTATGTCAATCAAGTCAAATCCATGAAGGCTTGGGATGTTAAAAGGACCATCTTCCTCAAACCCATCGCATCCTTGAAACCACAAATGATTTCAACATTTAAACACATTTACTTATAATTCCCTTAGAATTGGACAGAGTTATAGAGTGGGAGTAGAAGTTGATAATATATAATGATAAGCACAAGCACATATATCTAGATACATATTTCAAAGAGTATTTCTTAAATAAAACATTAACACGAGAGAAAATAGTTTCCAAGGGAAAATTCACCACCCAATCATGGGCATTCAACACAATTCTTGCCTATGTTGGAGCTATAATGTGACAAGCACTATGGCTTCTTATAGATTCACTCACCGAATTCCCTCAAGATGCAAGCATTCTGGGCTAGAGAGAGTAAAGGGAAAAACAAACAAATTGAACCTCTATGAGTTTGCGAAGACATTCAATATGTTTTCCTAGTTCTGTTCTAGATAGAAATTACCAAAGGAAAACAATAATAATTTAAATATCAACCAACAAATAACCTAAAATTGTCAAAAATCTTCAAAGGCTGAGAAATACAAACTTCTTGCACTTTATTTCACCCAATCTAAGATATTGGAGGTCCTTCAATTCAACTATCCAACTAAGATATTGGAGATACTTCAATTCAACTATCCAAACTAAGTTAGAATGCTCCCATGCAACATAAGGATGAACATGAATATGATTCTTTTTCATTGACTCTGTGTCATTATGTGACTTTCCCTGTGCTTCTCATACATTCTTCTTTCACAACATAAAATGAAGAGACATGAACCAAGCTTGTCCTCATAGATAGAAGTTTGATTTGCATGGTGTTCAAATCCTGTCCAAAGAAAGTGCCTCTTGTGATAATATTGTGGACACAAATAGAGAAGCACAACATGACATCAAACATGTAGGGCATATGTATAAATAAATTTGTAAAGTAGTTACTCCATTATAAATAAATTTGTGGGCTTGTTTCTTGACCACTTGTCCACACTGCAAAAAGATCTATCATGCATTTTTACCAAGTCTTTTGTAGAAATATGGTGATAGAATCTCAACTGCTCAAGAAATTTAATCTAAATCGAGAGACACAATTCAACTCTATTGCTCCGCAGAAATTAATTCACAATTTAGAACAACATTGACAAACATGCATAAATGACATACACAAGTACACTGATTTATCTAGGGGAAATCAACTGGTAAAAAACCCTTAAGCCAACTTGCATTAATCAGATGAATAGAGATTGTATTACAATTGCTTGCCCACTCTGAGCACAACTTGCAAGTGAATAACCTATCTCTCTGCTCAATGAGAACCTCTAACCCAAACTTAGTCAATTTCTACCTCTGCTTGAGCTTTTATTTCATTGTGCAAATCTTATGGAATTAGGCCCCTATTTCTTAGGAATTTCCTCCAAAATGATTGCGCAATTCCCAAGGATTGATCCTCTAACTGCAGGAAACACCTATGCTCTCAAGCCTAGGCTACAACTGATGTTACACTGCCTTGAAATATCCACCACAGTTGGGAAACTCAAATTCTCCGCATGCACTAGCTACTTTAGGTTAATTGATCAGTTGAGTAGATGATCACTGAGTTAGATTGTTGTCCCACTACATAACTGACCTCCAGCTAGTTCTATCAATAGTTAGAACTAGTTTATTTGAATATAACTGGAAATAATTGAATTGGATTACTATAAATTAGCAATCATGCATGCTTAACTAAACTCCAAGCTCTCTAACTCAAATTTACTGAGCTTTTTGAGTGACAAGAACCATGTTTCCTCATTTAATTACCTCCAAGTTGTTTACTGATGTGGAATTTCGAATTTTCTCAATTTGACCAAGGCAAAGTCAAACTGATACTTCCTTTCTACACTTCTCAACACTCCCTCTTAGCAAGAAAGGGATTTTCAAGCACCCCTATCTTGCACCTTTGGAACTCAAACTTCTCTCTTGATAAGGCCTTTGTCAAGATGTCAACATCTTATTCCTCTATCCGAATGTATTGTAGCAACCTTATCCACCTATGCACACAATCCCTTAAATGATGATACCAAATATATATATGCTTAGTATCGTGAAATACCAGATTCTAGAGAGCTTAATGCAACTCTGATTATCACAATAGATCATAGTATGATCCATCTCCTAACCAAACAGTCCCACAAGTATCTTTCTCATCCAGATTGCCTCACATGCTGCTTGACTTGTAGCCATGTATTTTGCTCTTGCCAAACAAAGTGCCACAAACCTCTGTTTCCTACTATACGAGGAAACAATTGCAGACACAACATTGAAAATTCCACCCGGTGCACTCTTTTGGTAAGATAGACTCACTGCCCAATCTGCATCTGTGATGCCACACTAATTCACCCCCTTTGTTCATCTGTACCATAATCCATACTGGGTAGTGCCTCTTAGGTATCATAAGACATGCTTATCTCCCTTCCAATACAATTTGGTTGGCCTAACCATAGCTTGGCTCAACTGGTTGATTTCATAGCACATATATGGTTATGTGTTCACACGATACATCAATGAACCCACTAACTACTGGTAAATGGTAGCATCAACCTCTTCACCTGAAGTGGTATTCTCCTTCCTCCATTTGGTCACTAGATGTGTCTCCATGGGCTTCCAACTCTCCATTTGAAATATTTGTAGTATCTCAATGGCATACTTTCCTTGAGACACAAATGATTCTCCATCTCCTGTCAATATTAAATCATCAACATATAAAACAATGATAATAAATTTTCCTTCTACCAAAATATGATAAAGGTTCCCATCTGCTTCACTTTTGGTGAAGCCCAATCTAGTGAGATAACTGTCAATCCTGGTGTACCAAGCTCGGGGTGCCTGTTTAAGATCGTACAATGCTCGCTTTAGCCTACACACACGAGACTCCCTATCAAATGTTTCAAAACCTTCTAGTTGCTTGATGTAAACCTCATCCTAAATATCCCCATTAATACATGATGCTTTTACATCCATTTGGTGGATGTTCCACCCCATCTGCACAGCCAGTGCAAGAATTGATCTAATGGATGAATACCTTGCTACAAGAGAAAATATTTCCTCATAGTCAATTATGTCAACTTGAGAGAATCCTTTGTCCACAAATATGGATTTATACTTCTCTATGTTTTCATCTGCTGCATTATTAACCTTGAAGATACATCTCTAACCCACAATTGATTTATTTTCTGGTCGTGAGAACACTTCCCAAACACTGTTCTTCATGATGGATTAGTATTCTTCCACCATTGCATCAACCCAAACTGGTTTCTCAAATGCTTCCTCAAAAGAGGATGGCTCAATCTCTACAAGCTCAGTCATTAGATCCATGTAGCCAGTGTACTTCTCAAGTGACCTCCTTTTCCTGCACAAATTTGAAGGAGCTCCCACATTCTCCCTCGAATCTTGCACTAATCTATCAACTTCCCTAGTTCTTTTTGTTCCTTATCTAGATGGTTATGTTTGAGTGGATGTCTCCACTCTTCCTCCTCTCTAATCCTCCATTTGTGGTTGCTCCACAACTTTTTGATGCTCCTATCGAGGCTTCTCCTTTAAAGCTAAAATCTCCTCTTCGGGTGGGATATGAAGCTCCCTCTCAAGAGAACACCACATCACTTTCTCCTGATCAAAATTTACATCCCTTCACACAAATATCATTATGAGGGAAGGTAAGTACACTCGGTAATTGTGTGGAGTTTCGGTGTAATCCAAAAAATTCCCAGCTTTGGTAACAAATCAAGTTTCTTCCTCAAATATTTGGAGACATGGCAATAGACAAAGGCTCCAAAAATTATGAAGTTAGACACATCCAGATTTCTCCCTGAGAAAGCCTCCTCTGGTGTAATCATACCAAGAATCCGATGAGGAAATCTAGTTCTACAATTAGATTGTTGTGTTACATGCCTCTGGCCACAAATGCAGTGGTACGACTTGGTGATGTAGCATAGCTCTCGCAATTCCAACAATGCTTTGGTTCTTTCTCTCATCTACCCCATTCTAATGTGGGTTGTGGGGTGCTGTTAGCTCTCTTCGAATGCCTTCTTTCACACAAAAATCCTTGAAGTCATTCAAAACATACTCACCTCCATTTTTGCTCCTGAGAGCCTTCACCTTCTTGTCGGTCTCTTTCTCAACTAGTGCCTTGAATTCTACAAACTTTGAGAATGTCTCATCCTTCTTTCGCGTGAAGAATATCCAACACTTTCTTGAGAATCATCAGTAAAAATAACATAGTACTTATGTTTGGCAGTGGAGGCTATTGAGAAAGGTCCACAAACATCATAGTGGAATATTTCCATGAATGCATGGGCTTTGCTGTCTTGTTCATGGAATGTGGATTCTACATACTTCCCAAAGGTACAAGATTTGTAAACATCTTGCTTCTCAGGTGATCCCTTAGGGAGGAAAATGGTGATTTGCTGCATAATATTCAAGGCACCATGATGCAAAAGGTCCAATATCTTGTGCCAAAGTTCATCGACATCATGACTCTTCAATTTATCTGCCTTATTGCTTTATTTAGCACAATATTCCACATCAAGTTTATACAGGTTCTTCACATGAACCCCGATCTTCTTCACTTGTCCAGTGGTTATGTGCCTAAGAAAGACTTTACCTTTACTAAAGATCACATCATAACCATGGTCTTCCAAAACTACTTGAGAGATAAGGTTCTTCTTTAGTCTTGGAACAAACATGACATCTTTGAGGCGAAGAGGGGATCCTGACTCCCTCTTTAATGTTATTGTACCAATCCTGGTTGCACTGTACCTTTTGTCATCCCTAAGCTCAATGTGCATATGGAGATCTTTCTCCTCCATGTCACTAACAAAATATCTACACCTTGTCATGTGGAACGAAGCACTTGAATCCAAGTACCACACATTCCCCATCACAGTGCTAGCCATGCATGCAATAAGGGTGGCATCGAGCTCAAACTGTGAATTGAATGCTTCACATGTTGCTCCTCCTGAGTTCTTCTTGCTAGAATTTTTGTGTGGAAAATTTATAGCATAGTGCCTCAATTCATGACAATTGAAGAACTTTATTTTGGACAAGTCTTTCTTCTTCTCCCTTGGTTAGATTCTATTTTGGTTTGAGACTTCTTCCCTTTTCCCTTCTTTCCCTTTCTAACCAATGCAAAATTTTCTCATCCTCTCCCTTGGATGAACTTCCATCTCTAGTATCTGCTTGATCTCTTCTTGTACCAAATCAGACCATAAGCGTTCCCAATTCGATAATTTCTCCATCCCGTTCAACTAGTCCTGCTAGTTATGCCAACTTTTGGGAAGTCCTAGAAGAGCTAGGCTCACTAGGTCATCTTCTGAAACATTCACATCAACCCCTTGAAGCTCATCCTGAACTTGTGTAAATATGGTGAGATACTGCGGAATAGCTTGTCCAATGCCTTCGACATTGATAAAGCAATTTATTTCCCATGGAGATTTATGGCAATGTGGTTTCACACTCCCTGCAAGGTAATTCTCCTCACCTTGGCAATATCTTTCTTCCATTGGGTTAGGTTCCTAGTATCAGTTGTTCCTAGTTTTGGAACATATGTCTTGACATATTCCAACAATCCATTATCATCAAGCACTGCCTCCATGCGATCCTTCCATGCAATGAAATTGAAGCTTCCTTCCAAGGCATATTCTAATATCAGCCCATTGAAGGTCATTCTCCCAACTTTAAAGAGATTCTGCTACACCGAAGCTGCAAATTCGAACCTCCCTGAGAAACAACTTTGAAATTCTTGTTCCAATGTGAATCCAGTTCTAGTACCATGTAGAAATATGGTGATAGAATTGCAATTGCTCAAAAAATTTAATCTAAATCAAGAGACAAATTCTACTCTATTTCTTTGTGGAAAGTAATTCAAAATTTAGAACAACATTCACAAACATGCATCAATCACATAGGGGAAACCAAAAGGTAAAAAACCTTTAATCGTTCTTCCATTAATAAAATGAATAGAGAATGTATTACAATTGCTTACTCACTCTGAGCACAACCTACAAGTGAACAACCTACCTCTCTACATAATGAGAATCTATGACCTACACTTAGTAAATTTCTTTCTATGCTTTAGCCCCTATTTCCTTGCGCAAAGCTTGAAGAATTAGGCCCCCATATTTTAGGGATTTCCTCCAAAATGATTGTGCAATTCCCAAGGATTGATCCTCTGACTGCATGCAACACCTATACAATCAAGACTAGTCTACAATTGATGCTACACTGCCTCGGAATATCCACCATAGTTGGGGGACTTGAATTCTCTACATGCACTAGCTATTTTAGGTTGATTGATCAGTTGATTGGATGGTCACTAAGTTAGATTATTGTCCCACTACACAACTGAACTCCAACTAGTTCTGTCAATAGTTAGAACTAGTTTAACTGAATATAACTAGAAATAACTGAACTAGATTGCTATAAATTAGCAATCACACATGCATAAAGGAACTCCAAGCCCTCTAACTCGAATTTACTAAGCTAACTAAGTGACAAGAGCCATTTCACCTCAGTTAACTACCTCCAAGTTACCTATTGATGTGAAAATTCGAATTTTGTCAGTTTGACAAAAGCGAAGTCAAATTGAGACTTTCTTGCTACACTTCTCAACATCTTTTTACCAAGTTTGTTGATATCATGTTCTTTCCTAGTGTTGATAGCTTGTCCTTATCATAGAACCTAGTTTGGTTTGTTACTGTCTAGTTAATTTATCTAACAATGCAGTACATGTCTCTCTGTAGTAGTGACTCTCTTCGTTTGACATATGTTTAGTACCTATAGATACTTTGGAAGTCAGTTCACATTGAGCCACTAATCCATTCATTCATGCTTTGGCCTCAACACAAGCTACTAACTAATCAATTACTTATTTCCACCCCACATATTTTCCATATCTAGAAGTAGTTGATCTATCTAGAATGAAAGCATTAAAAATCATGTATCTCCGAGCATGCATCTTAGGTGGGGTGGAAGGAGCATGGATATGGAATGAAAAAATGGAATGGTTCCAATGCATTATGGTAGTTCTTACACTACAACTTAAGACAACTTTACTACTCTCTTTTTCAAAGAATGGATATAGACTATCATTCTTACCTTCTTCTAGATTTTTTGCTGGGAGCTAAGGGGAAGGGACAAAAGAGCCAATATCATGGGAATTAACGTACCCATCATGGAGATAATCTCCCTCACAAAAAGGAATCTAATGCATTATATATGAGATTATATCACTTACTTGGGAACTTAGATATGCCCAATTAATTTTAATAATAAGATTGCATATCTAAATTACAAATGATAATTCGAATTAAACCATAGCATAGATGCATGCGAGTCTTCGCAGAAGCCATGAACTAAATTAATTCACTTAGTCCAAGAAGCTGCATGGACTGCCCTGCTGTAATGAAGAAGAGTTCAGATTAAGTCATATGACCTTGGTTTGGTTGGTAATGACTAGTTCAAGTATCTAACAATGAAGTACATGTCTCTTTGTAGCAGTGACCACTACGTACAAGGGATATCCCTTATGACCAAATCCTATGCCCATCCATATGGTTAGTCTGATTTTCTCTCGTGCAGCTCAAACACACTATACAATGTTGTGTGGTTTGACTTGGTAACATTTTCATTGGATCTAGTTCTACCCCTTGCTTATGGATTTTTCTATTCACAATTCTCCTACTTCTTACGATGGTGCTTAAACCATTATAAGGTCTAGATTTTCTACTCTTTCTCTATGTGTCACAACATTTTCATATGTTAGGGAATCAACTAGTTATGCTCAAAAAATTTATGCAGGCCACCTTGTTGATTTGTTAGATTGATCAACTAACCTCCAAGTAGGTTACATGATATCTTTACCGAAGGAATAGTGGATTTGAGATCTAGCATGTCGACTTTAGAATCTCCATCAATCATACTAACAATTAATCAGGGCATCGACATTGCTTAAGAGGGAAAAACATTCCAATATAGAATATTGGGAAGTAAAACCTATGGTGTTGGGGCTTCTATGCCCGTTTCTCCATGAATAATTTTGTAGAAAGAAATGAATAAACATTACCCATAAGGACTACTAGCTGCATGCAACACTTGTTTAAAGTAATGGGAAATTATTCCTTCATTTTCTTTATATGATATGAAGTAGAATCAAACTTTCTATTTTCTAGAATGTGATGTTATATGTTTTTTTAATGTCACTTAACATGGATGTTTAAGCGCTATGATTTTTAAACATCCATACAAACTAATCTTATTGGTTCTTTTTCAATAGATAAATTGATCGATATTCTAAATTAGGGATACATCATAACCTGAAGGATTTACATAATCAATTAGTTGGATGATTATAGTTGCTTAGGTTAATTCATTGACCTAGAGAATGATAAATTTTGACCAATTAAATAATATAAAATATTTTGAATTAAAAAATTAAAATAACCAATATTCTACTCTCTTTTCTCTGATGATGGGTGGAGTGTCCACCCAAAACTTTGGATGCATTATAAATCCAATTCACGGTTTCTCCGGAAATCTTCTCACAATGGGCAACTATGGAAATCTTCACTCTCTCATGATTATTCTTATTTATTATAAAATATATTGAGCATTAAACACTTTATATATATATATATATATATATATATATATTATATATATATATATATATATATATATATATATATATATAATATATTATATCTATATTTTATAATTATTATATATTAATTTGATTTGATCCATAAGTCTCCATGGATATTCCATGGAAAGTTTGTCATAATAGATACGATAAAATTATATTTTAAATATTAAATTCTACACTATTACAGTTTTATTATATTTATGGATCTGTAGATTTATTGTTAATAGTGTATGTATGCGAATTAAAATTATGAAGAAAATAAAGAACGACAAAATAAAAAATATCACACACACATTTGACACAAGATATGCTCTAGGAAACCCTTTCGGGAGAAAAACCCAGTTAGAAGGTCAGGCTGCTCCGCTCTCTTTCTCTGAATGGAAATATGGCTGTGAGTACAAAGAAGTATGGCTTGTGGCCAACGGGGTGCTATAATGCACAAATCCTCTCTGTGTGCTCTACCTCAAATCCACCTCGGTTATTTTTGGTCAACTATGGAACAAATGCACTCGAAAGAATGAAACCCCTTTTCCTCCTAGTGGCTCGGTTATAACACAGTCTGATAGGCTACTAATGGTCAACTTTGACTACCTCAACTCTTAACCAACATTACAATATAAAGTCTAGTTCTTATACATCATAATCATGTGGCTAGCCAGCCCCTTTTTCATTAATAATGGGGGATGACATGGCATCCTCTCGAATTATGGTCGTCAAAACAAGAATGTGAACTTATGAGTGGAATAACTTTTGCATACAGACTTCGATTGATGCAATTATTGCGTCGTTGGAACGAACTCTCTGTGTATAATAACATGAAAATGTATTATGTTAAAGCCTCAAATAATGTCTTTTGATGCTTAAAAAAACTCCCAAAAGGTTTCAGACCCTGTTTTTCCAAACTGGATCCCGTCGGTAAAAATGGTCCCATGAGCTCATACCTCCACTTTTTCCATTATGAAACCATCAAGATGGATGAAAAACAATATAATGATCCAATCTATATCATGATTAATTAATGAAGACGTATAAATGTTCCACGAAATAATTTTGTATTCTTTATACTTTTCTCAAATTTAGCTTTAACCTCACATTTTTTTTTGATATGGTTTCGCTTTTGGTGGTTTCATGGAACACTGTTTCGAGGTCCATAGTAATGTAATTATAATTAAGGAACTATGGTTGTACTCTAATTTATGTCTAATAGATTAGGTTTCATGTATTCCACATGATATACATGTTGTATTGCAACATTGTAAAGATATAATACAAGAAAAAATAATAGGTGTGCCCTCTAAACATTCTTTCTGGTTTTCTTGATTTTGGTTTCATAGATAAAATGTATGCGTTAAATGTTTGTGTGTGATATAACATATTTTTTGTTTTTATTAAGAATCCATTTGCAACAATTAACTATATAGGGTTAAAATAAAAAAAATGGTATTAGAATAGTTTGGATTCAATGGAATGCCTTTGTGGCTAAGGGTTTTGCCTTGAATCTGTAGTAAAACATGTTACAGTGGGATATTTGTAGAATCGATTCTTGTGGTGAAAGAAATGATAGGTAGTTGAAAGATAGTGATCGAGAAAGTCAATGGACATAGTTTTGAGTTGTGGAAGCTCAAAATGGAATATACTTCAATGGACAAAGATCAAAAGCTCATTGTGCGTTTGGGTACTGCACTGATATGGATGTCAATAGAAGATTGGATCAATTTGGATAAGAAGGAAAAGAGAAAAATACTATTGCATCTCTCTGATTTAGTATTATTGAATGTTTTTGGAAAATATACAACAAATCCATTATGGAACAAGTTGGGGGCTTTGTATCAGTTTAAGTTCTTGGTCAACAAATTGTGCCTGTGGAAGAAATTGTATAACACAAGGACGAATGATGGAGGTTCAGTGACAAAGAATTCAAATACCTTTAATATTGTGGTAAGTTAGCTATTGTATGTTGATATTAAGGCTCAAATGAAAATAAATGTATCATTTTGTTGTGTCCTTTACCAAACTTCTGAGATAATATAGTTTATTTTTTTGTATCTAGGGGAATCAATAACTGGGTTGGTTTTATGCTTGTGTGACACAGGGTTGATTCCAACCTCTACAACTATAACCTTTAGATGCCTATCTAGGCCCCTCTACTAACACATGCTAATACTTCATAGCATGACCATCACTAATTAAGATCCCCCCCAAGGGCTAGGATAGTTTGGGGCTTGCTATAAGTAGTAATGTAACTATTTTAAGTTTGATGCAATATTCTCATCCTTGTTATTAGAGAAGATGGGATTGAAAAACATGGAAAGTCATAGCACAAATGCCTTATTTATAAGATGATCCTCTCGAGATAGAAATGAAATTAAGTCCTCAAGTGGGAGATCTAAATCTAGATGAATATCTAAACCTCTAGGAAAATTCATAAAGGTATGTTTGAGCTATGGAAAAGAAGGTCATTACAAGAAACAACATAGATCCAAAAGTGTTAAGAGAGGGAAGAGATCTGATGATGCTCCTACAAAAACAAGAACCTACATATATGAAGAGGGGGATGTGTACTTGGCTTCTTCAAATACACACGCAAATTATGAGGCATAATTAGTCAACATAAGTGCATATTTTCATATGAATCCTCATAGAGAGTGGGTTTGTGTGTATGAAAAATATGATGGTGGTCATATGTTCCTAGAGGATGAATCGATATCCAGGATCATAGAACAGTGAAAAGTCAAGTTGAAGCTCATGGATGAAAGGACTAGAACACTCCCAAGTGCTTGGATATCCTAGGATTGGTCAGGAATTTGATCTTTGTAAGCAAGATAAGCAATGTAGGCATAAAAACAGTAATTGGAAAGGAAACTTGTAGGATGGTTTTAGGAACAATGATATACTAATGAGAGTCCAAATTAGAACTCTATATAAGCTACCAAAAAGCACTGTTAGTAATAGGTGCAAAGGTTTAATTATTCCTAAGAGTGAAGGATGAAGAAGGAAAACTCCTACAGTCCCTTTAGAAAACACTATGCTATGGCATCAAAGGGTGGGCCATATCAAATAAAAGGGACGTTGATTACTACATCATAAAAATATGGTTTAAGGTATGTCTAACTACTTTATAGACTTTGATATCTATAAACATTGCTTATATGGGAAGCAAAATCAGGTAATACTCTCCTCTAGTGCTACAAGGGAAGAGGAAACATTACAATTAGTGCACAGTGAAGTGTTTGGACCCGTGTCAATTCTTTCACAAGGTAAATTTATGAACTATGTCTCATTTATAGATGACTTCTTGAGGAATACATGGATTTGTTTCCTTCGGAAGAAATCTAAAGTCTTTGACAAATTTAAATATTTTAAGGATATTATGGAGAATCATATAGAGAAGAAAATACAAGTGCTGAGTAGAAATAATGGTGGAGAATTATGCAAGAACCTTTTTAAGGATTTATGTAAGAAGTGTGGTATAGCAAGACAAAATACTATTCCATACATACCTTAGTAAAATGGAATTGTAGAAAGGATGAATAAGACAACGATGGAAAAAGTAAGGAGCACAATTAGTTGTGTTGGGTTAGGGCATGAATTATGGGTAGAGGCAATGGATACTACATATTTCATGGTAATTCAATCATATTCATAAGCATTTTGGATGACAAGGCTCCACGCGATGTATGGACTGATAAGAAACCCTCTCTTAAACATCTCTAGGTATTTGGATGTGATGCTTATGTACACATTTTAAAGGAAAATAGGGGTAAGTTGGATGATAAAGCTAAAATGTGTATCTTTATTGGATATAAATATGATTTGAAATGTTATAAGCTTTGGAACCCATAAACTAAAAAGGTTTAGTATAGTTCATATGTGGTATTTAGAGAAATAAAAAAGATGTTATCAAACATGAACTCCTACCAAGGTATAAAGAACAAGGAAAAATAGATTTTGAATTCAAGGATGATGAATGGAACATCAGAAAATAATAGGAATTAGAATAAGAATAAACTCATACTCTAGTATTGAGGAGATCTATTAAAGAAGGTAGCTAAAAATATATATCTCACTTAATTTTCATTCCAATTTTTCTTTGTTTATTACTAACGATGATCCTAGAACCCTTACAGAGGCAGAGGATTTAGAGGATGGAAAACTATAGAAAAAGGGACATGGTTTAAGAAATGGTAACCTCAAATAAGAATGAGGCCCATGATCTAGTAGAGTTTCTAGCTGGAACAAAGCCCATTGGCAACAATTTGGGTGTTTAGAATAAGTTGAATGTAGAAGGAAAATTGGAGAAATACAAAGCTTAGTTGATAGCAAAAGGTTATTCCTAAGGTAGAGGGAATTGATTTTGGTGAGATTTTTCCCTTGTTGCTAAGTTAGCTTCTATTAGATTTCTTTTATCTGTTGTTGCTAATTTTTATTTTGAATTAGAAATGATGAATATGAAGACACAATCCCTACATGGGGACGTGGAAGAACAAATCTACTTGCAGAACCCATAAGGCTCTGCAGTGAAGGGAAAGAAAGAGCTAGTATGTAGGTTAAAAAAGTCCCAATATAGGTTAAGACAATCACCAAGGATCTAGTATCAAAATTGTGATACTTATATATTAGGAGTTGGTTTCATAAGGAGCAAAGCATGTCACTATGTGTATTTCAAATTAGTTGGTGATCATATTATTTATTTGGTCTTATTTGTGGATGATAATTTGTTGATTGGAAATGACAAGGAAATCATTTAATATGTGAATACTCAATTGTCCTGTAAATTTTAAATGAAGGATATTGGTGCCACAAATTTCATTTTGGGTATGGAAATTAAAAAAGATTAGATGAACAAGAAACTATGGAGAAATTAGAGGAAGTATGTTGAGACAATATTGTAGAGATTTAATATCCATGAATGTAAATTGATAAAGGTCAATATACTTGTTCGTGTAAATTTATTTACAGATAAGAGCCCCAAGACGTGAGAAGAGGAAGATGACATATCCCATGTTCTATATGCTAGTGCAGTTGGAAATTTGATGTATGCAATTGTTTGTACTATATCAGACATTGCACATGCAATGGGAGTATTCATTAGGAATATGTCAAAACTAAAGAAGGAGCATTACGAAGTAATAAAAAAGGTTGTCAAGTATTTGTGTGGCACTATTGGTTATGGATTGTGCTACTAAGGAAGGTAGATATTCGACATAATTTTAGACATGCACAACTTTGTTAATGTAGGTTGAGCTAGAGATCTAGATAACATAAGATTTACAAGTGGGTATGTGTTTAACCTCTTTAGAGGAGAAATTAGTTAGATGATCATGAGACATTATGTAGTGGAACTCTCAACTACAAAAGTTGAATACATGGTAGCCACTCATGCAAGCGAGGTAGTAGTAGGTTACAATGATTGTGTTCAAGCATTGGATTGACGCAACAAGTTGAAATGATTGATTGCAATAGTTAGGGTGCAATATTTTTAGTGAATAATCCAAATTATCATTATAATACAAATACTATTGATGTTTAGTTTCACTTTATGAGAGACATGGTCGAATATAAGAAGGTGGTACTGGTGGAGGTGGACACCTTGAAGAATGTTGTAGGTTCACTAACAAATTCTACAAGCACTAAGATTTTTTCTCAATATAGAGAAGTAATGGGCATAATTACCTTGGATCATTGACCAAGAAATTCTATGGCATTGGGTATGCAAGGAAAGCATCAAGTGGGACAATATTGGGTATGTGTCATATTCTTTTAATATGATGTAGAAGGAGAGGGTCATAAGGGGGATTTCATAGGGGAGAATAGCCCTTATGTGGAGGCCTCGAAGAGGTCTACGAAATGGAAAGTCATTGATAGGTTTTTATCAAGCATTTTTCTCGACGTGGTTTTTGCCTTTGGTGACTTAATGACACATGGGTTTGACGTCTTGTTGTCGCTCCGATCAACACCCTCCAAAATTTTGCTCACACTTGAAGTTGGAGACTATTGAGGATCTTACAATTTGTTTCTCTATGGTTACCTCATGGTCATTATATGTTTTGAAAAGTGTTATTCTTCCTTGTTTGAAATTGTAAAGTCAGTTGCACACACATGCTTAGTCTTTGATGGGCTCATGAGAAAACTTCCTTTATGCAAGCTTGGAAAGGCATAGCACCATCCATCAAGACAATTCCTATACAATGTTCAACTCATGTTGACAATCAATGCAAACTTTTATTGACAACCCCCCTCAATTTTTTTCATTTGTACTTCTATTTTGGTGAGTTTTCTCAACTATCATCTTTTGCGTTTTCTCGCTTTCACATTCGTGGTTGTCCGTTTGACTTGATTTTACTTTAATAACCGTCATTTTCATGTTATATTTGCTCTGACATGTGCGACTTTTAAGGTCTTTCACATTTTACAAGTGTCGTTTTCATGTTTTCCTCATGTCACAGAAGTCACTTTTGTGTTTTCACCCTATATGTGTCACTCCTTTGCACATCACCATAGTCAGCTCTAGTGCACTTTTTTGTGTTATAGAGTTTTACATATCATTGAAATATGTGCCAGACACAATGATACAACTTAGTACACCTTCTGGTCGTAGTCGTAGAAATTGTTTTAACTTGGATTCTAAGTGTTGTAATGTGTCATTTCAACCGTTGCACTTGGAAATAGGTGTAGTTTTGCTGTTGTTTTAAGGTGTGACTATTTTTCATGAGTCTTGGGAATTCCATTGGATTTTGTTTATGGAATTTATGTGTGTGAATTATGTTTGAGTCACATTAGGATGCACTTATTTCTCCTACTCTGCTAGTCCCACATTTAGCCATTATGAGAGCTCTTATAGGTCCTTCAACCCAACGCATGTTCTAAAGGCATTAATCCTCTTACTGTGTGATAATCACAACTAATTCATGAGCGTCAATGATGTATCTTTACTCCTAAACTTGTGCACTAAGTATTTTCTAAGGTTTCCTCCCTCTCACAGTGCATTAATACTCCCTAAAGATAAGTAACCTACCCTTGCGCTACCTCCCTTAGTGAAAATGAACAAATATCCACTGTTGGAGAGAACTACGCCCTTCCAAAGCTTGAGTGCACTTTGAAACAATGAAGCATGCTTCAAACACTCAATGAAAAAGCGCACTTAAAAATAACAAGGGTCTCCTCTTCTCTAAAAAAGTACACCCTGGACAAACAATGACCTTCTTGCCTTAAAAAGCACACTCTGAGAGCCTAAGTGCACTGCAAAACAATGAGTGTACTTTGGGACTATGAGCACACTCCTTTGACTCTAAGAACTGTGCTCTCCTTGATCATGTGGAACACTCATGAAGCATGAAGCTTCATTATTCTCTTGGACTACATGGCACATTCACAAAGCACGAAGCCTTAGAGCGCTTGGTGCAATCGCGAAGCATGAAGCTTCATCCTTCCCTTTGAGTGCATGGCACTGTCACGAAGCCTGAAGCTTGAGTGCACTACTTCGGCATGAAGACCTTCTCCCTTTTTGAGCACATGATCACATTCTAAAGGTTTGAGTATTTCTCCTTCATCTCTTTGACATGCACCCTTGCGTCTTCCTTGAGCGCATGAGTGCACCTTGAAGGTTTGGATGTTTTCCCTTTTATCCCTTCGGCATGCGCCACTGTGCCCTCCTTTTCCTTGAGAACATGAGTGCACCTTGAAGTCTTGAAGGCTTGAATCTTCACTCTTTCATTGATCCAGAGTGCACTTTTGGGCCTTCTTAGTCTCTTTGAGCGCATGAATGCACCTTGAAGGCTTGTAGGCCAAAAACCTCATCCTTTATCTCTTCAAAATGTGCCCTTATGCCCTTGATCTCTCCTTGTCTTACTTGAGTGCACAAGTACACCTTGAAGGCCTCTTGTGAGCCTTGATGAGTTTAATTGTGCCCTCCTAATCAAGCCTTCTTGTTTTAAGCTTTTCACATTCCTATTATGAACAAATCATTCCATGAGCTAGGTAGTGTTAGAATATATGTTTTTAGATTGATTTTGCCTTGTCATGAATAATTTTTATTGGCTTGAATACCTTCCTATCATGAAAAGGTGATGCTCGGAAACATATAGAAAGATGAAATCATAAAGAAACACATGCGAAGAAGAGGACAAAAGAAATATGTCATGGAGACATGAAGAAAATCATGGACCAAGACAAAAAGAAGACATTGCATGATGACTTAGGAGACTTAATTATTGATCAAATATCCTTTGGAGGGAGAATATAAGCAACAAAGTATATATTCCATCAAGATGAAGCATAGATCAGATTTATTATCAAGAATGAAAGATGAAGCATCAAGGAAGACAACTTGGCATTGCCTCCTCATTATGACGTCCATGTCATCATTATCAAGTTGTAACTTGTACAAGTTCCATCATAGTGGTCAATGTACGTCCATGTGTTATGCCACATCATCATGTGGAATGTAATGATGTATTCTAAAGAAAATGAAAAAATGTAATGTGTGGAAGTCCAAGAGTCATATGTGGAATATGAAAATCACTTAGTCATATATGGAAAAAATGTCTTTAGGAGAAGTCCAAAAGTCATCAAAATTTCAAGAGTTGTTTAGAAGTCCAAAGGTCATATTAGAAGTCCAAGAGTCATGAGGGTAGTCTAAGAGTCATGAGGATATGAAAGGTCATTCCTCTTGTTATAAAAGCAACCTCATAACTCAAGCAAAATAGTTTTGGAGGCTTAAGCTTTGGAGAGCTAGTCTTGGCTTCTCTCCTTGGCATAGGAGAGAAACTATTCCTTGGAGAAACAGTAAGTGACTTAATGTTCCACTATTGGAACTAGTGTCTCATCATTGTAATTGTGTACTTGGAATTTTCACCTTATATTGAAGCTCTATCAGCCAACACATTTTCATGCATGTATCACAAATGTTTTAGGAAGATTCTTGGGATGTTTACGGTATATGTTGTGTTCATATGTACTAGAGAAATTGAACTATTTCAATGAATTTGGTACTTATCTTGTTGAATGCGTGTTTTATTTGCTTTACAATCATTATGTGAACTATTTCGCTAACGAATATTTTTATTCTCTCATGTGTCTCTCTTAGGTTAGTACTATTATTTCCTTCTAGAGACCCAATTTTTGTCTCCCACTCATGAAGGTCTCCTTTTACACATTGCAATCAATGTTTCACAATCTCAACTTAGTTTCTTGTTCAAGGTTTATGTATATAATATCATATGTTATCTGTTAAAACCAAGATGAACCTTTCTATTATGGTGGCCAGGCCAATACTCTGGATGGGGCTCCTACTCCAAATGGTGTGAGGTCTAATTGGGACTTCACATCGAGGATAACCCCCCGTATGTTGGCAATATCCAACACTATCAACATTTTGGTGCTAGAAAGAGGGCTAGATGACAAGCTAATTCCTTTGAGTCTGTTTCAATATCCTATCATTTATGGCTTATCCTAAAATCATAATCCCGAAATTTTTTTCTAACCTATCCCTTGGTAAAATTTTCATCTTCGTAGAACAAATTTATGACTTGTCTCGTTTGAAATTTGATGGTGAGGGTAAAATATCCATAGTCGAGCATTTCTTTCAGTTTGTTAAGTTTTCTGAATCTCATGAAATTGAATATGAAGATATTGCTTGTGTGCTTTTCTTCCTCACCCTTGAAGGTCGTGTTCATCAATGGTGTCTTACCTTACCATCTACATCCATCCATTATTTTGATTAATCCCTTAAGGAACTTCATCAATATTTTTATAGGTGTTATTGCCAATATGTTTTCAAAAGGATTAATCAACTAAGAATGTGCCCTAATGAATCAATCGAGGCTTTTTCAATCGATTCCTTCACTTATGTTACGAGTTTCCTGGAGAAGATCCGGATTGGGATTTCCTTAAAATGAAGTTAAAAAGTTTGGTTCAAATCTATTTACATGGTGAATCTAAAACCCCAGATATTCCTATTCTCTCAACTTTCAAAAATTGTGAGACACCTCTAATTTCAGAGGAGGAACCTACTATTCCTTTTGTTCCCTTTCCTCCTCCTTTTCCTGTACAAATTTGGGTGCCTCCTTATGATAATTTTGAAGTTGGGAAATCTATAAATCAAATTCCCAATCCATGTTCTCAACTTTCTCCCACTTTCCATGGTTTAGATCCAATGGAGGAAACCTTGGAATGGTTCATGGAACCCAAGGTGAAGGCTAATCCCTTGATTTATCCAGATGGTATTGAAACTCATAACTCTAGTCTTAAATATGATTTGAATTCCCTCCATCCTCTATCATATATTTCTCACTATCCCTTTCCCCTTGATCTGCTTGATCAACTTATTCCAAATCAAAAAAGTGATCAGGTTCAAGGTAGTCAATCTTCACTGGTAGAGGAGAAGGGAAGTGACGTTTCTTTTTATATTCCTTCTCTTTTTTAAAATCATCTTGTCAAGATGGTGTTCTTCCATCCTTGTTTGATTATGAATCTAAGAATATCGATGATGAATCAAATGGAATTAATTTTCCAAATCACTCTGAAGACTTGGATAACCCTAATTTTGTTGATTATGATTCTATTATTGAATGTGATGATGATTTCTCAAGTGCACCATTCAATATTATGGTTTCTCAAGAAGATTTTGATTTGAATGGTTTGGATCTTGAATTTGATTTGGTCAAAGATGTTTTTATGGAAACCTCCTCCTCACATCACTATCCCGCGCGTTCTACTATTTGTAATGCATTAACTTGTGAAGAAGATACTCCATGATCTTCATGTTCATCTTTTAATGAGTTGGATTTTGAACTGATACAAGGTAATAAGGTCATCCATGATGAAGAAGAAGGTAATAAACTTATCAAGTATCCATTCCATTCCTTATCATTTCCAATTTTGCATGAAGACAATTCTTCTATCCAGGTTACTCATGAGATTTGTCCAATTTATCTATCCTTAGGTGTGCAATTAGGATAATCTCTTGACTTGGGTAATTTTTTTATTGAAGATGTAAATTTTAACCAAATCGATTATGTATATGGCTTCTGTTTGGATAATATTACTCTTGTTGAAATTACTAATGGTAGCTGTCCATACACCATGCATGATCTAACTTAATTTTCAAAATTCAATTCTACAATTCTTGAAAGTTTGGGACTCAATAGGGAGTTGAGGCACTTTAACTTCCGTTGATGGTTATGTCAGGTTCTCACATATTTGCTAAGATCCCTGAAATAAGTAAGATCTGGATCTTCTCACAAAATTATTTTCTTTGCATGGTTTCACTGAATGCAAATTCCTTATTGAAAGATGTTTGTTACTTTGGATATAGAATTTCAAGCTTTCAATATTTTTTCTCTGATTGGATTGAAGTTTCTATTTCATTTGATCATAATTCATGTAAAACTCTTGTATCAAACTTAGGTTTGGAGTGTATACCTTTTATGGATGAGAAAGCTGTGAAGTTGATCATTCTAGAGGCTACCTTTGGCCGAAGGATTCATACCTATCATATTCTTTTGAAAGTAATTAACTCCTGATCCTTCTTGTGAATATTCTAATACTAATTATTTTCTTCATGGCACTAGATATCCTCTTTAGTGTCAATGAATGGTTGTGTTATTTGCTGAATCAAGTTCCTCTTTTTCAACCACTACATCTCGACTGGTTTCATGTGCTTACCATATTTACAACATTCCTTTTTAATGACTATGATGTCAATCCAATTTGTAGCAAGTCACATGTAAATGTCTTGTCACATTCAACATGTGAGAATATGATTATTTCATTCAAAGAATTTGTAAATCAGTTCAAACTAATCTATCTTTGATGTCTCCTAACCAATAATATTATGCATTAATCAAATCCTCTGATCATGGTTCTTGTTTTAATAACTGTCATTCAATTGATCATTTTCCCACTGATGTACATAATGATGGTTGTTTTAAATTAGATGATCTTTATGGTTTATCATCTCAATATTTAGATACCTGTCAAGCAGTTGAGGCAAGTTAGCCTTTGCTGATGGTTATGTTAGGCCCTCATTATCTTGATAAGCTTTCTGAATATGATCAGATTTATTTTCCCTCGAAATATTATCATCTTGATTCCACACTATTAGTTGAAAATTATTTGTCCCAAGGATTTCAGGATTTCTAAGAGGATTGTTTTGAATTTCATGATCCAATCTATCATCAGTTAGGAGCATCTTACTTACCAAGCCCATTTTCTAAAAGCAAGTTCCGATCTTTCCTGATGTTTGCTAAGAAAGACAATATAGATGTAGGTGCTTTCACAAGGCATTGTAGAGGTTTGTATGATATTTTTTCTTATCAAAAGGGTAAGGTGGCAGGTTGGGTAAAGTCAGGTGGTATGAAACATCTTTCTTTATTTAATAAATACCTTCTATTTTTTGTGTAAGACATTAAAGTTCTCATTTTATCTGTTACACATCGGTATATATCAGTTGTAATTTCCCTTGTATTTGTGTTTGCACGTTAGGACCAATTACAGTGGCTTCATTTGAAATATCATTACACTTAGCCCTGTCCTTATAGTAAGTTAGGTTAGGAGTAATTTTAGTTTCATTTAGTTTCCCTTGCATTGCATTCACCCTCTACCCTAGTCTTCATTGAGTCTTTGCATTTGTTTATTTTCTTATTGCATATTATGCATGTTGTTTTATGTTTTACCTCCGTTTGCTTTATTTTTTGGTTTTGTTTTGTTTTTTTTTCATGTATTTTCCTTTGTCATTTTGTTCAATAAGACTTTGCATGAAAGATGCTCTTGTTGGCTCAAAACACACGAGGTGAAACTTGAAAAGGGAAATTGTAATGCTGAACAATGCTTGGCTTATTTGTTGCCTCTTCTCTATCTTGGGTTTACATATATTTAAAGTAAATGATGCCTGAATGAAAAATACAATCCACTCGAACGGGAAGCCTTTTGTCGAATTATAAAGCCTGTATTTATTCTAGGATCCTCGTTTCTCAACTCGGTATTGTAAGGGACATGATGGACAATGCATCAGAATTCGAGAAATTAAGATTATCCACAACTAATAAATAGAGCTCATGGATAAATCATTAATATCTAAGAATATCTATTGATGCATCCCCTGATGATGGACTCACTTGGTAGTCTGAAAGGTTGGGTTCACAGAACTCTATAAAAGGTCATTCCTCCTCTTCTAAAACTATCCTCACCTTATATGGATTCATTATTTAACAACATCAAGTTCTACCATGGAAGGGACATGATGGACAATGCATCAGAATTTGAGAAATTAAGATTATCCAGAGCTAATAAATAGAGCTCATGGATAAATCATTAGTATCTGAGAATATCTATTGACACATCCCCTGATGATGGACTCACTTGGTAGTCCGAAATGTTGGGTTCACAAAACTCTTTAATAGGTCATTCCTCCTCTTCTAAATGTGTTTTTTTTACTGATCCAGTCAAATATAGAAAGGATAATAGGAAAATATAAAGTGAGCAAACCAATATCAGAGGTTATATAGATAATTATTTGAAGGGGTAACCTCCTTTTCTCTCAATAAGTTGGAATCCCTCTTCCTCCCTTTGAAAATAATAAGTGTGGAAGCACAATTATATTAAATAAATAAATAAAGGGTGAAAGAAGAGAAATGCTTCCTGTGCAGGGAGGTGAAGCAAGTGACTTCGTCGAGGTACTATCCAAGCCTACTGGTAGTGAAATAATGCTTGTGGTCTTGTAGTGACTCCACCGAGGTACTTCCCAGGCTTGCTGGCAATAGAGCAACACTAAAGATGATAGTCATACTCTGAAGATCTTAAACTTGCCGCACATATTACCCTTTCCTATATCGATTTTGTTTTGATTTGGCAAGCATTGATATGTGTTTAATCGAGTAAGGGAATGGAGGGGGCTATATCTCTAATCGGATTAAGTAGGGAAGCCAATGTAATCATCAATATTAATCAATAATTCCCTAAAGACTGAGACCTTGTACTTAGAGAATTAAACCTAAATTGAGAAGCTAGAGTTTTGGCAGTTTGTCGTTGCGATCAACACCCTCCATAATTTTTCTCACACTTGAATTTTGGAGCCTAATGAGTATCTTACGATCTATGGTTACTCCATGGTCGTTTGATGTTTTGAAAAGTGTTTAAGTCTTATTCCTTGATTCAAACCATCAAGTCACTTACACACACATGCTCAGTCTCCAATGGGTTCATGCAAACACTTCCTTTATGCAAGCTTGGAATGGCATAGCACCATCCATCAAGACAATGCTTGTGTAATTTTCAACTCATGTCAATAGTCAATGCACACATTTATTGATAGCCCCCCTCATTTTTTTGCGTTTGTACTTCAATTTTAGTGAGTTTTATCAACTGTCATCTTCTACGCATTATCACTTTCACAAGTGTCGCTTTCACATTAACTATTATCGTTTTGACTTGCTTTTACTTTAATAAGTGTTGTTTTCAAGTTATCTTCGGTTTGGAATGTGTTGCTTTTAATGTTGTTCGAATTTTGCAACTTTCGTCTTGATGTTGTCCTCATGTTGGAGGTGTCGCTTTTGTGTTTTCACTCTTGTATGTGTCACACCTTTGAACATCACCAAAGTTAGCTCTAACACACTTTTCAGTGTTAGACAATCTTATGTATCATTGGAATATGTGTTAGACATAATTCTATATCTTATCGCGCCTTTTGGTCATAGTCACCATAGTTGTCGCAACTTAGTTTCTAAGTGTTGTAATGTGTCGTTTCAACTGTTGCACTTAGAAATAGGTGTTGTTTTGCTGTTGTTTTAAGCTTTGACTATGGTTCATGAGTCCCGTGCATTCCATTAGATTGTATTGATGGAATTTATGTGTGTGACCTATGTTTGAGTCACGTTAGGATTCATTTCTTTCTCCTACTCTGTTGGTCCCACATTTATCCATTATGATAGCTCTTCTTGGTCCTTCATCCTACCGCAAATTCTAAAGGCATTAATCTTGTTACTAGGTGATAAGTGAAACTAATTCATGAGCCGCATTAACATAAATTTCCTCCCATACTTGCGCACTAAGTATTTTATAAGATCTCCTCCCTCTCACAGTACACTAAAACTTCCTAAGGATAAGTCATTGAACCTTACCCTACCTCCCTCAGTGAAAAGCACATTGCATATGAACAAATAGCCACTATTGGAGAGAACTACACCCTTTCAGAGCCTGAGCGTAGTTCAAAACAATGAAGCACGCTTCGAAACAATGAAGCATTCTTCAAACACTCAGTGAAAAAGCACACTTCAAAAGGACAAGGACCTTCCCTCCTCTAAAAAAGTGCACTCTCAACAAACAAGGAACTTCTTGCCTTAAAAAGTGCACTTTGAGAGCTTGAGTGCACTGAAAAACAATGAGCACACTGAAGCGAACAAAGTTCCTTCTATAGATAAATTACTCCAAAAGACTTGGAATATGAAGTTATCCATGAGGATACAAATATTATATATTAAATGTATGAATAAGAATAATTTACAATGAGAACGAGAGGCTTGCTCATATACCAAGCAGACGTCTCTTCATGGAGAGTCATGTCTCATTTAGACATGAACTAATTAAGTAATAATTATTTATGGTTATTATCATTTACATTATTTCCTATATATTTATTCATAACATTTCCTTCCTCCTCAAAAAGCTTTGTCCTCAAAGCTCACTGATGAAAGACTTTATCTTTTTTTTTTTTAATATTTTAGATGTCTTCTTGTCTCGGAATTGTCATCTTCGTCAAAGCAAGATGATATGATCCTCTAAGTGACAAACAAAACTGTCGCATTGAGAAGGGATTAGGCCATCCCAAATTAATCTTTTATGTAATATTCTGATCACTGGAATTTTGTAACGACTTGTCATCATAGGACTGGATTGAGGTTACATCACTATTCTTTGGAACATCAATTTGTTGCTTCTATTATAAATGGTCCTGATAGGTAGCATGGTTGAGTTGTCTACTTTCATGATTCAGATGCCGATAGGGAACTTTTTTGGTTTAAATTTCCCTTATTAGGTGTGAGGACATTTTTTGATTTTCTTCTGGTGAAGATGTTGTTGAGTTGGTTACGAAACATTCACTTTGGATGTTCATTGTCTAAACTGCAACATCTAAGTTGGTATTTTCTTCAACTTGCTTGTGTTTTTCTCGATCTATGATATTCATTGGATCGATATTTGTTGTTTTTTCGCCAACTTGAATTCCTACATTTGATGCTTCCTTCTCGATAAGTTGTTGTACCTTGTTTTCTAATGGATTCTTATCCTTCTTAAGTTTATTAATTTGCATCATTAATTTTTCACTATGGTTTTAAGTCGAGAAGCTTCTTCATTTTTGTCAACAGTGATTTTGTCAATTTCATTTTGCATATTTTGTAATACTTTTTTACCTTCTTGAGAAATTACTTTTGAAATATATGATATATCTTTTGGCGTTACTAAATTTCGTTGCAATGTAACATCTTGGAGTGTTGTTTTCTTCTTCTTGTAAGAAAATGTTAGAAACTTTTTCTTTGTATTTAAGATGATAGATCATATCGTTTCCATCTAGGGTGATCCCAAAATAATGTCACTTTGATTGTTCCATAGGGTGTGAACTGAGAATTGCGATACAAATGTGTAATATTCAATGTTTAACTGTAAATTTGCTATATCATATTTCTTACTGCCAAAAAAGTCTAATTTTTCAGTTATATTTGACTCCGGGAGCACTAATTGATTTGTGATTTTAGGTGTTATATAATTTGTATCTTCTGTTGGAGAAATAGAAATAATAACATCTTTTCCTATCAGAGTTCCCTTAATGTTAAATAGTGCTTTACCGTCTCTGGGTAAGGTTTTTGGGAATCTTTTGGCCTTCATTTCCTTATTAGGCTCCATTTTCTTCTTCACTAATTGACTTCAATTGCCTAACTTTTAGGGCTTAATAATAATGTCTCTCTCGCCTTGAATTGAATTATTTATTTATTTATCTTCACTTCTTTTATTTCCATGATTTTTTTTAATAAAAATTTATTAAATTACTTATATTAATTATAAATTGATTTTATAAATTAATTAACTTATATTATTTATATAATTTATGACCTACACTTTATCTAGTCAATAGTCGTGAGAATTAAGTCACGTTGCTTGATCATGGCCCTGAAAAGAGGCGACTGACTGTCTTATTCAATCTCGCCTCACAAAAAACCTTGCTGACAGAGCACGACTAGGTGGTGGCCAATGCTAGGAAGGGGTCAACTATTGTACTTGCAACTGTGGTTTGCTCTTGTTTGATCGATGGTCAATGATGGTTTATCGTAGGACAGAGCCCAGGGGTGGTAGCTATGGCGGTCGTGGGACTTGCAGTGGACATGAGTTGAAGCAACTTAAATGATGGTGGAATGGTGAAGAATGCTGGAAAATGTGATTCGTCAATGCGGTGTAGGGTTACAGTGTAAGGAATCGGGTGTATTAGACTGTCAGTGCGAGACAGTTGCAGATTACACATGGTAGACGGACACGCTGTGGAAGGCGTAAAAACAACACATTTTTTCTATCGGATTCGTATGAACAAGGGAAAGTTGTTGTGACTGCGGTATGGATGTTGAGGGATGACCATGGTCTTAGAGGGGTGGCAACTATTCGGTGGGGTGTATATATGGACTTGACCATAATGGGCAGCGGGGAAGTGTTGGTGGGGGGGGGTGGGGAGAGTGCGTGATAGAAAAGGCTTCTGGTAACAGGTAGCGGCAGCGTGAGGTGAATTGTTGGTGGGGGGAAGTGACCGTCGATAGAAAAGGCGCGGTGGAATAGGTGTAGGTAGCGTGATGGTGACGAACTCTACACTTCATTTTTTTTTAACTATAATTACTCTCTCTCCTCTCTCTCTTTCTCTCTCTCTCTCTCTATATATATATTATATATAAATAGATATATTAAATATATTTTTTTTTCTTCTTTAAAAAAATGGCTAAGGGCCTTTGATGAATTAATGACAGAGAAACTCCAAAACTGTAGTGAATGCTTCAGTCATGATGGCAAAAAGGTTGACAATTTTCGATGGTCAAAGACCTAGATCGAAGAACAAACTCTATGCAGTGGTTAACTAGCTAGAGGATCAACTACTCTCATACCAAATGAAGCGAGCAAATTTCCTTCTACATATTAATTAGTCTAGAAGACTTGGAATATGAAGTTATCCATGAGGATACACATATTATATATTAAATGTATGAATAAGAATCATTTACAATGAGAATGAGAGGCCTACTTATATACCAAGCAAGCGTCTCTTCATGGAGAGTCATGTCTCATTTAGACATGACTCTTCAACCTAATTACTAATTAACTAATGGTTATTATCATTTACATTATTTCCTATATATTTGTTCATAACACACACTTTGGGACTATGAGTGCACTCCTTCAACTAGAAGAACTGTTCCCTTCTTGATCGCATGGTGCACTCAAATAACATGAAGCTTAATTCTTCTCTTAGAGCACATGACGCACTCATGAAGCATGAAGTCTTAGAGCACATGGCATGATTATGAAGCATGAAGCTTCATCCTTCCCTTTGAGTGCATGGTGTAGTCACGGAGCCTAAATCGTGAGTGAATTCCTTCGGCATGAAGAAATGCGTCCTATTTGAGTGCATGGCACATCTTGAAGGTTTGAGTGTTTCTCCTTCATCTCTTTGGCATGCACCCTCCTTGAGTGCATGAACACCCCTCGAAGGCTTGAATGTTTTCCCTTTGTCCTTTTAGCATGCGCTAGTGTGCCCTCCATATCCTTGAGTGCACGAGGGCACCTTGAAGGCTTGAACGCATGAAGTTTCACTCCTTTGTCTCTTCGAAGTGTGCCTTTGCACCTTCTTTGTATTTTTGAGCACATGAGTGCACCTTGAAGGACTAAATGCCTGAAGCCTCATACTTCATCTCTTCAGAGTGTGCCCCTATGCCTTTGAGCTCTCCCTCTCTTGCTTGAGTGCACAAGCGCACCTTGAAGGCATCTTGTGATCCTTTATGAGTTTAATTGTGCCCTCCTCATCAAGCCTTCTTCTTTTAACCCTTTCACAGGCCTATTATGAACATATCATTCCATGAGCTAGGTAATGTTAGGATATATTTTTTTAGACTGATTTTTCCTCATCATGAATGATTTTCATTGGTAGGAATACCTTCCTAGCATGAAAAGGTGATTCTTGAGAATAAATAGCAAGGAGAAAGCATAAAGAAACACCTACGGAGAAGAAGAACAAAATAAAGCTATCAAGGAGACATGAAGTAGATCATGGACCGAGATAGAAGAAGACACTACATGATGATTCAGGAGACTCTGATATTGATCAAAGATCCTTTGGAGGGTGAAGATAAGCAACAAAGTAGATCTTCCATGAAGATGAATCATAGATCATATTTATCATCAAGAATACAAGATGAAGCAGTAAAGAAGACAACTTAGCATTGCCACCTCACTATGAAGTCCATGTCATCATTGCCAAGTTGTAACTTGTATAAGTGTCATCATAATGGTCAAAGTATGTCCATGTTTCATGCCAAATCATCATGTGGAATGTAATGATGTATTCTCCAAAAAAGGACAAAATGTAATGTGTGGAAGTACATGAGTCATATGAGGAATATGAAAACTCACTTCATCATATATGGACAAAATGTCTTTATGAGAATTCCAAAAGTCATCAGAAGTTCAAGAGTTGTTTAGAAGTCCAAAGGAAATATTAGAAGTTCAAGGGTCATGAGGGTAGTCCAAGAGACATAAGGATATGAAAGGTCATTCCTCTTGTTAACCTCATAACTCAATTAAAAGGATTTTTGAGGCTTAAGATTTGGAGAGCTAGTCTTGGCTTCTCTACTTGGAATAGGGGAGAAAAATATTCTCTGGAGAAGCAAGAAGTGACTTAATGTTCCACTATTGGATCTAGTGTCTCATCATTGTAATTGTGTACTTGGATATTTCACCTTATATTGAAGCTCTATGAGCCAACACATTTTCATGCGTGTTCACAAATGTTTTAGGACTATTCTTCAGATGTTTGCAGTATATGTTGTGTTCATATGTACTGGAGAAATTGAACTATTTCAGTGGCTTTTGGTATGTACCTTGTTGAATTCGTGTTGTATTTTCTTTAAAATCATTATGTGAATAATTTCGCTAATGAATATTTTTATGTTGTCACGTATCTCTCTTAGGTTAGTACTATTACTTCCTTCTAGAAACTCACTTTTTGTCTCCGGCTCATGAAGGCCTCCTTTTACACATTGCAATTGGTGTTTCACAATGTCAAGTCACTTGCTTGTTCAAGGTTTATGTTTATAATCTCTTATGTTATACGTTGAAACCAACATGAACCTTTGTGTCATGGTGGATGGGTTGACAATCCGGATGGGGATCCTACTCCAAATGGTGTGAGGTCTAATTATGAATTCACATCAGGGAGACCCCCTGTATGTTGGCGGTATCAAACACCATCAACAGGTCCATAGAAATGCGATTTCAGTGAGAAACTACATTGTATTCTAATCCAGGCTCAGTGGATTGGGGGTTTATGTATGCCGTGAGATATGCATATGGTATTGTAACATCTTAAATATATAATACATGGAAAAATAGAGGTGTTGCTTCTGAATTTGTTTTCTAGTTTTCCCAATATGGGTTTCCAAGGTAAAGTATTTGTGTTAAATATTTGTTTGTGCCATTGAATCTTTCTCTATTTTTTTTAAGAACATGATTGCAACAATTAATTTTAGAAGGTTAAAACCAACTAGGCCATGTTGGTGGAAAATTTTGAAGTGATAGTGACCTAGGTTGGTCCTGAGTTGCCAGAAAAGGGGCCATCGTAGTCTAACATTTTTCAGACATTTTCATTGCTTTTTTACAAAGGAGCGTCTCACCCGAGGCGAGCTAGAACCACGAAATAATTAAGGGATCTAGATCAGTACCAAAACATTATTGGCGCCATGATACTTTTTTTTATCTACACAACTATATTATGATTGAGACATGCATCCATTATTGAACAACTAGAGATGCCATTCGTATAAAAGAAACATAAAATTTTAAAAGGGGGATACACATTCATTAGATCAACAACATAAGAATTCCTAAACTCCATTTTATTAAGATTTCCAACCATCACATTATAGACCAAATACATCTATAAGACTCTGTCAACCAAAACATTACATTGAAATTTACAACACATAGATTAGAACTTTTGCACAGACACATAGTTCTGCAACAACCAATTTCAACAAAAATTTTAGAACATAAACTCGGTATATAGAAAAGTTGTTTGATCCATCCCTCCATGCCTTATTTTATAGGATCACTCGCTTGATCTGGTCCTCAAGGAGGTTGCTTGATCTTGCTTTTGATTTCTTCCTGTTTGGTGAAATCCTGGAACTATTTCCCTTTTTCCTGTTGATTCCTTCAAAATTGACCCCATTTTCCTATTTCCGCAAGCTGCATAGGTCCCAATGTTTTAATTCTATGCTGTGTTTAAAATTTCGGTGACCTAATTATGATATCTTTAGCCATTTAAATTTCACAATTGTTGTTCCTCATATTTTTCCAAAAAAATGAAGGACCCAACAGGCCACCCCAAGGTGACACACTCAAACATATGTACACTTTATTCAAAAGCTCTTAAAGTTGCATTTGAAATTCTTTAATATTTGGTGTGCTCATTCTATAAGGTGTCTTTGACATCAACGTAGCTTTAGGAACCGAGTTAATGGAAAAATTAATATCTTGTAACTTCCTCCTCCCACATTTACCCACTTTAATCAGTTTTCCCAAGGAAAACATGAGTTGAGGGTCACTATGATAGGACTCAACCTCCTATATGAACTTAAGGAAATGGAGTCGATAGCTTAAGACCTTATTGACTTTCCTCAGGTGGTACAGTATCTCCAGGAGCTACCCAAACCCTCCAGGCATCCAACCCCTGAGCCAATTCTCCTTTTCACTAATCTAAAGCCTCAGTCACTCCCTTGGCAAGGCCTCCAAGTGACTATAAGCCTCTAGACACTCCCATAGGACTGATTCCCAGTGACTGTGGACTTTTCCAATCAGTTTTGTGCTAGCGACCCCAATTTTTGAGCCACTTTTTAAGGGCTAGGACTCGGGCCTTTTCCCAGAACTTAGTGAAACTTCCAGAAATGATAAATAACATAGAAACAAAGCTTCTAATAAGAAAAATTAAACAAGAACTTGACCTGAACCTTCCCAAACAAGACAGACATTCTGTCAAACACATGGTAAATAGGTAATCTAAAGGTCATGGATGCATATATGAACATAGGGATCTAAAACTTATCTAAGATTTAACAAGAAGAACCAATGCCTTCTCACAATAACTGCCATAATTCCATTTATGTCATGCATTCATTAACAAAACATTCATTAATTAAACTGTGATAAGAGCCATACTTATATCTATCATATAACCATGCTTATAACCAACATATAACAATATAGATAAAAATGATAGAAAAACCATTAAAGACACATAATAACAAGCATAATTACTAATCAAAGACAAGAGAAACTTAGCTCTTACTATATGCAAAATCCAACCAAGTCAGGGACTTCCACGCACCACCCGACCATATATTGGCTAAACCAAATCTTTCTTTTAGCCAATCACTCCCGTGCCATATTCTAAGCATGAATGTGGGATCTCATGGGATAAACCAATCCATAAAAAACCAAGGGAATCTAGAGGTTAAAACACCTCCACCTTCACCATACCATGATCTCACTTAAACCAATTTTGAGATCAAAAAATGAAACTGAGCTTGGATGCCTCAGAATTCCTTCACCATCCATTGAGGAATTTTCCTATCTCCACCCACTTGTTGAGGGCTTCCATGAGAGAACCATCTCGACCCCCAACCCTTGGGATTTTCTTGATACTACCTCATGCGGATCTAAAACCTTCTGGCAATCTAAAGCTCAACCAAGAATGAATCCCATCACACCATGGCTATCCGGAAATGGCAAGGCAAGGATAAAACCTTTGTCGAAACTAGACAAAACCCATGATAATGATAACAAATGAACCAAATACACATATGCACATACCATGCATGCCAAAACGAGCTAGGAAAACATACATGCAACCTATTACCTGCAAGTATTCCCACTGAAGCTTCCTGATCCAACATTTCCTTGCTTGATCCTTTCTTTCTTGTGCTTTTAGTGTCCTTCATTTACCTTCCTTGTCCTTCCTTTGCTTGCTTGCTTTCCTTATCGTCTTGGTGCTCTTCTCCTCTCTGAGACTAATTCCAAAATTAAATTGAAAAATGGCCCTAAATTGATGCTATGATGTCTTTTTATTATTGATGCCTCTAATTTGTTCATTTTCCTTAATTTTCGTACAATTTCCTCCTCACATGCAAGCTGTGACCTTTCATCTCCATTTTCTCCTATTTTCCTTTATTTTCATAAATAAAATACCAATAATGCCTTTTTTCCTTTTCAAAGCATCTTCCATTCCCTTTTCTAATTTCCCCTTAGCCATGATACACAACAAGTGATGCTCACAAGGATGTTTTTCCCAACATTCATCTTGGAATAAGTGTGCTATGACCTTGGTATTATTTTTCCTTTATTAGCTTTATTACATGAACTTTTAACCCGAGGTTGTTACAAACCCCTCCCCTTAGGGGAATACCATCCTCGATGTTCAATGACACCTACAACCAACAAAACTGTTGAAAACCAAAAAATACCGCTAATGGAGCTTTATAACCCAACTCGTTGCAATGTTTACAATGAACAACTTGCTCAAAAGGAAACTCGTCATGGAAAACATGTCAACAAAAAAAACCATACCACTTATGACACAACTCATTCCAGTATTTACAATAACAATCATACATAAATATGTACAAATATCAAAAACTCATTTGCCTCCATCGACGAACAATGAAGGATACATAGCACGATATGATAAGGCATCTCCCATGTAGCTTCATCAGGCTGAAGTACTTCCATTGCTCTTCAACCTTCTTGATTTATTAGTTATGAAGCATGAGCTATTTGCATTGTAATATGCACTGAGGTTCCAGCTAGAATTATCGTTCTAGTTCCACTTGCAATATAGACCAATCAATAACATGATCAACATCCTTTACATATCTTTTAAGCAATAAAATATGGAAAACACCATGGAATTTCACTGTTAGAGGCAATGCAAGTTTGTAGGCCACTGGCCCAATCCTTTCAAGGATCACGAAAGGCCCATAATATAGTGGTTCCAACTTGGCACATGATCCAATTCTCAAGGAGCTCTTCTTAGGCTTGATGTGCAAATACACATGCTCCCCAACTTGAAACTCCTTAAATGTCATGTGTTGGTCTGCATAAATCTTCTACTGATCTTGTGCTGCCTTTAGATTCTTCTTTATAGCCTACATTTATTGTTCTATTTATGTCAATATATCTGGTCCAATAAGTACCCTGTTCACTGGATTACTCCATATGATGGGAGTATTACAACTCCACCCATACAGTGCCTCAAACAGACTCATCCTTAGTGACTTCTGATAACCATTGTTGTAAGAAAAATTGACCATGGAAGGTAATCCTCCCATCTCCTCTGTTGGTGCATGGCGTACATCCTTAGCATATCACCCAAAATCCTATTGACCCTCTTTGTCTGTCCATATGTTTGCGGATGATAAGTTATACTCAAGGACAACTCTATCCCCAAACCGCAACCAGCTCCTTCCAAAACTTGGAAGTGAACTTAGCATCCCTGTTCGACACAATCTTCTTTCGAACACTATGAAATATCATAATCTCCCTAATGAAGACATGTGCCATTTCACTAGCTGAATAAGTAGTCTTCACTAGAATGAAGTATGTTACCTTGCTCAACCTATTGACCACAACCATGATAAAATCATGTTGCATCGATGTCCTTCAAAGACTTATAGTGAAATCCATGGAAATGACGTCCCATTTCCATTTTGGAATCAGAATAGCCTGAAGCAACCCACCTAGATGATTACACTCTTCTTTCACCTGTTGATAGTCCAAACATCTAGCTACAAATTCTGTCACTTCCTTCTTCAGATTCAGGCAGTAGTAGAACTTCTTCACTGCTGTCAATGTCTTCTGATATCCTGGGTGACCTGGGTATGGTTGGACATGAAACTCCATCAAGATAAGCTTCTTGAGCCCATTTTCATCTAGCACATAGATTCTGTCTATGAATTTCACCAAACCATCTGCCATGAGATGATAGTCATAATCTTGATCACTTGTACCTTCATGTAACCTGTACCTAAGCTCCCTGTACCTGTCATCCTTCTATCCTGCCTGTAAGATCTGATCCTATAAATATGTCCCATACGAGCTTACAACTGCAATGTGGTTCATATGCACTCTCCTACTGAGAACATCTACAACCATGTTCTCCTTACCCTTAATGTACCTAATCTCAAATTTGAACTCACTAATTGTGCCCACCACCTAGCTTGCCTGGCATTCAGGTTCAGTTGGTCGAACAAATATCTCAACCCACTGTGATCGCTATTGAATACAAACCTCCTGCCAAGAAGATAATGCCTCCACATCTTCAAGGCACGAATAATAGCTGCCAACTTAAGATCATGAGTCACATAGTTCTGCTCATGCTCATCTAGTTTCCTAGACTCATTGCACACCACCTATCCATCTTACATCAAGACTCCACTAAGTCCTCTCATGCAGGCATCTATACACACCACAAACTCTCTATCCAGATCCGCAATCTTAAGAATTGAAACATTTGTCAACAACTAGTTCAACTGCTCAAAACTAGTTGTACATTCCTCTGTCCACTCAAATTTCTTAAATTTTCTTTGTAATGATGTAATAGGATATGCAATGCATGAGAAGTTTCTAAAGAACGTCCTGTAGTAACTCGCTAACCCCATAAATGATCTGACCTCATCCACATTACTATGAGCTTCCCACTCCATGATAGCCCTTATCTTTTTCGGATCCATTGCTATTCCTTCCTTGGAAACAACATGTCCCAAGTAATGTACCTCTATCTGAAATAAACTGCACTTGCTAAGCTTGGCATATGACTAATGCTCTCTTAGAAATCTCAACATTTCTACTAACATTGACACGACATTTCTCATTCTTAGAATATATCAATATATCATTAATCATACAGAAAATTGTCTAGATAAGGATGCAATACACATTCATCAAGCACATAAAAGTAGCTAAAGCATTAGTCAAACCAAAAGGAACCACAAAAAACTCATAATGCCCATACATGGTCCTGAAAGCAGTCTTGTAGATGTCCTCTTATTTGAAGCACACTTGATGATATCCTGATCTCAAATCAATTTTCGAGAAAACTGATGCTCCCTTCAACTGATCAATTAAGTAATGAATCCTTGACAACATGTACATATTCTTGATCGTTACCTTGTTCAACTGTTTGTAATAAATGCACAACATGGGAGTACCATCCTTAATATTTACAAACAACAACGGTGCACCCCAAGGCGATACACTTGGCCTAATGTATCCCTTATCAAGCATTTTCTTCAACTACAACTTCATCTCTACTAACTTTGGTGTGATCATCCTATAAGGTGCCTTTGATGTTGGTGCTGCTCCTGGTACCATATCAATAGAAAAGTCCACTTCCCTGTGGGGAGGTATCTCTAGAATATCTAATTGAAACACATCTTGAAATTGCTGTAATACAGAGCACCTCTTGAATATTTTTGCATCCTCAACATCCATACCCTTGTCACTAGAAATATGGACTACAAACATTACACATCCTTTCATACAACTACGCTTAGCCTGCATAGATGTGACCATTCTAACCGATGTAGGCTTCTTCTTTGCCTACATGATTCTCTTTTCCCCATTATCATCCAGGCACTCAATGGCCTTGTCATAACAACGTACCTTGGTTTTGTGGAGATACAAACAATCCATGCCCAAAAGCATACTATATGATCCTAATCGAAGCACATTCAAATGCACTGCTGTAGGTATACCATCCAACACAAATGTACAAGCTCTTACCCAAAGATGAATTTTTTTCTTAATACCTATAGTAAACTACACCAACCAAGGCTATGAATGGACATATTTTCCCAATCCACACTTATCCACAAGGTCAAGATTAACATAACTATAATTAGATCCAGGCTCAATGAAAATAGAAACAACTCGACCACAAAGCTTACCTTCCATCTCAATAATGGATGCCTGGTGATCTTCCTGCTTTTTATCCATAGCAACATAAATATGAGGAATGTTATGAACAACATCCCCAATTGTTTGCATCTCCTGAGCACTATAGATATGAGGCCTGCTACCCTGGTACAATGGACAATACTTCTTGCAATGATCTTTGCCACATATCCAACACTGCAATGGTCCCCTATCATCAACTATGTTCTATTTCTCTTTAGCTTGTGACCCATGTCCCTTCTTGACTACATTGAACTTATTGTAAGGAGAAACATTTTATTTCTCACCTGCATGCTGAGGTCTTCTCCACTTTTGTGTCCATTTTCCTTTAACTTTCTCATTTCCCTTTAAATAATGCTTAGGCTCAACTTTGCGTTTTGATTGCTCGTAACAATGCTTCAAATTCCTGATGGCCTCCTCCAACAATATAGGCTCATCAAACTCAATCTAGTCTTTATATGATGCTAGAAACCTACTGATGAATCTATGAATCTTATCCTTATTATCCTTGAGGTAAGGCACATACCTTAAGAACTCAAGAACCTGCTAGTATACTCATCATTTGTCATAGAACCCATCTATAGCTCATAAAATTCCTTTGCTCTATCATCATAGTACCTCTCTGAAAGATACTTATTCTTGAAGAGTCTCTTGAACTCGTCCCAAATCTTCTCTTCTTGTCAAATACCCTTGACATTCTTCACATGTTCTTTGAGTAGTTAAACAATTTGAATACTTTCTTCATCCCAAGAAACCATGCCTTTGCATCTTCTGACTTCTCATCTCTCCATCGAATTTAGGAGGTTTGACTTTTTTGAACTCCTCGGGAAAGTACTCACTCCTCGTATAAGGATGATGTTGGGTTGTGTTATATTCTTTCCACGACTAGCCCACGTAGTGAACTGGGGGGTTAGAGGGCAGGTGGAGCCCCCCCTTCATTGCACTGATTGCGTAGCGGGGGGGTTTGAGGGGAGCAGGTAGCCCCCCTCTATGGGTTTCACGGCAATGCCTGGGGAAATTTTTTTTTTGGGATCCTATATTAGGTTGGGAAGACCAACCTATGGTTTTGTGCATGGTTTTCACACATGGCTTTGGACGCGATGGTTTTTGCTCCATGGTATTGGATGCTTTAGCATGTATAAATATGTATTGAAACATTGAAAGGAACATAATGAAACATGAAGCTGGTAGTCTCGATTTTTGGGATTAAGGGGAAAATATCTGTGTATATATGTTTTATGTGTTATGATCTCACATTGTTTATTTTTTGTGTTTTAGAATTTGTATGCGGGTAATTTCTGTATGGGGTTAAAACCTACATCTGGTATCAGAGTTGTTTTGGCTTCAAGGGGACGCCTTTGTTGCTGAGGGGTTTTTATCGGGCATATGGTAGACCCTGTTTAGTAGGAGATCTGCGGGATCGATTCTGGTGGTGAAAGAAGATGGTGAGTAGTGGAAATATAGAAATCGAGAAATTTGATGGTTAGGGTTTTGAGTTATGCAAACTCAAGATGGAGGATCTGTTGGTGGATAAAGATCAGTAGATCATGGTAGATCTGGGTACTAAACCAATGGGAGTGTCCAATGAAGAATGGAAGAAGTTGGACCGGAAGGCTAAGAGCACAATACAATTGTGTGTCTCAGATTCAGTATTGATGAATGTATCAGGGGAAGCTACGACGAAGGCTTTGTGGGACAAGTTAAGGACTTTGTACCAATCTAAGTCTCTGGTGAATAAACTGTTCATACGGAAAAAGCTGTATAACCTGAGCATGAAATATGGACACTCGGTGATAGAACATCTGAATGCATTTAATACTATGGTAAGTCAGTTATTATCTGTTGATATTAAAATTTTAGATGAAGATAAGTGCATCAGTTTGTTGTGTTCTCTACCAGATTCGTGGGATAGTCTGCTTATTGTAATAGGTAGCGATGCAGTTGCCTTGCAGTTTGATGAAATAGTCTCATCCTTGCTGATGGAGGAGATGAGATGGAAAAATATGGAGAGCCATAATGGTGATGCCTTGTCTGTACGAGGATGGTCCCAGAATAGAAAAAAAAAGGTCATCGACTGGGAGATCTAAATCTAGAGGGAGATCTAAATCTCCAGGAAAACATGTAAAGATGGTGTGCTGGAAATGCAGAAAGGAAGGAACTACAAAAGGGACTATAAATCTAAAGCTCCAGACAAAGGAAAGGGATCTGATGATGCTCCTTCTACAGAGGCGAAAACCACCTTAGATGAAGGTGGGGATGTGTACTTGGCTTCTTCAAGTACACATGTGGATCATAAGGCATGGTTGATTGACTTAGGTGCATGCCTTCACTTCACTCCCCATAGAGAGTGGTTCTGCGAGTATGAGAAATATGATGGTGGTGATGTCTTCTTGGGGGATGATAGGAAGGCTAGAATCATTGGTCATGGAAAGTAAAGTTGAAGTTGCAAGGTGGAAGGGTTAAAACACTTCCGGGTGTTCTGCATATTCTTGCACTGGCCAGAAATCTGATTTCCGTAAGCAAGCTGGATGATGCAGGTGTAAAAACAATGTTCAAGAAGGATACTTGCAAGATGGTTCGGGCAACACTGATATTGATGCTGAGTTTGGATTGGAACTCTGTACAAGCTGCAAGGTAGTACTATTGCTGATAGGAGCAACCGTTTTGTGGTTCCTGAAAGTGGAGCAGAAAATCTAGTGGTCTCTGGAGAGAAGGGCCTTCGAATACTTCATGGTAAAGGTATGAGTAATAACTCTCTGGATTTTATTTTCTGTGAAAATTGTGTATATGGGAAGCAAAATCGGTTGAGTTTCCCCTCTAGTAGTAAGAGGGTGAAGAAGATATTAGAGCTTGTGCACAGTGATGTGATTGGACCTGTGAAGGTTCTATTACTGGGTAAGTCTGTGTACTATGTATCATTTATAGATGACTTCTCAAGGAATTCATGGATATATTTCTTTAAGAATAAATATGAAGTCTTTGATAGGTTTAAAGAATTTAAGGCTCTAGTGGAAAACCAGACAGAGAAGAAGATAAAGGTGTTGAGATCAGATAACGGTGGAGAGTTTTGCAGCACAGAATTTGAAGAATTTTGTAAGAAGTGTGGTATAGTGTGGCAGGAGACTACTCCATACACACCTGAGAAAAATGGAGTTGCAGAAAGAATGCATAAGACATTGATGGAAAGGGCAAGAATCACGCTCAGTGTTTCCGGGATAGGACAAGAATTCTTGGTAGAGGTAGTGGAGACAACATGTTACCTGGTCAATAGATCACCTTCATCAGCGTTGGAGGATAAGACTCTACAAGAGGTATGGACTGGTAAGAAACCCTCTCTTTCACATCTGAGGGTATTTGGATGGTGATGCATATGTACATGTTCCAAAGGAGAAACGAACCAAGTTGGATAGTAAATCTGAAAAGTGCATCTTTATTGGGTATAAGGATCGTTTAAAGGGTTATAAGCTTTGGAACCCAGTAGCAAGGAAGGTTGTGTACAGTCGAGATGTGGTGTTCAGAGAGGTGAAAGATGTTATTAAACATGAAGTCCAACCAAGGGAACCTGTGAAGATAGAGTTTGAACTAAAGGAGGAAGAATCAGACTCTGTAGCAGAGGAGGAATCAGAAGATGAAGAGCCACAAACTCCGGCTGTGAGAAGATCAGCTCGAGAAAGAAGACAGCCAGAAAGGTATAGTCCATCTGCTTTCTGTTCAAACTTTGCTTTGTCTATTACTGATGATGATCCTAGAACTGTGCAGGAAGCAGTGGATTCAGAGAATGGAAAACTCTGGAAAGAGGCCATGGTTGATGAAATGACATCTTTGCACAAAAATGAGGCTTGGGATTTGGTGGAGTTGCCGGCTGGAAGGAAACCCATTGGAAGTAAATGGGTGTTCAAGAAGAAGACGAATTCAGAAGGGCAGGTGGAGAAATACAAAGCTCGGTTGGTAGCAAAAGGTTATTCCCAGGTGCCGGGAATTGATTTTGGTGATATTTTTTCTCTTGTTTCCAAGGTAACTTCAATTAGATTACTTTTATCTATTGCTGCTGCTTTTGATTTTGAGGTAGAATAGATGGATGTGAAGACAACATTTCTTCACGGAGATTTGGAGGAGGAAATCTACATGAAGCAACCTGAAGGCTTTGCGGTGAAGGGTAAGAAAGAACT
>APFE030931070.1:19558-38982 GCA_000404065.3 Pinus taeda | reverse complement strand
TTAAACTAGAGGAAGTATGTCGAGAGAACATTGCAGAGGTTTAATATGCAGGATAGTAAACCAGTGAAGGTTCCTATTCCTATAGGTGTGAAGTTATCTGCTGAATAGTGTCCCAAGAAACAAGAAGAGGAAGAGAACATGTCCCATGTTCCATATGCAAGTGCAGTTGGTAGCCTGATGTATGCAATGGTTTGTATTAGACCAGACATTGCACATGCAGTAGGAGTATTGAGAAGGTTTATGTAAAACCTAGGAAAGGAGCATTGGACAACAATGAAGCGGGTTTTCAGGTATTTGCATGGAACTAGTGATTATGGCTTGTGCTACCAAGGAAGACCAAGATTAGAAAAAGTGTTGGATATTCGTGGCTTTCTTGATGCAGACTGGGCTGGAGATCTAGATCAGAGAAGATCTACAAGTGGGTATGTGTTTAACCTATTTGGAGGTGTAGTCAATTGGATGTGTAAGAAACAATCTATAGTGGCACTATCAACTACAGAGGCAGAATACATGGCAGCCACTCATGCAAGCAAGGAAGTAGTCTAGTTGCATAGATTGTGTTCAAGTATGGGGTTAGTACAAGGAGCTATAAGGATAGAATGTGACAGCCAAAGTGCAATTTTCTTGGCAAAGGATCCCGCTTATCGTTCAAAGACAAAACACGTTGATGTTCAGTATCACTTTGTGAGGGATATGATAGAAGACAAAAAGGTGTTGCTTGTAAAGGTGGACACTTTGAAGAATACTGCAGATGCATTAACAAAATATATGAGCTCTAAGAAGTTCTCTCGGTGTAGAGAAACAATGGGCGTTGCAGGGCTGGATAAATGACTAAGCTCTCCCGTGGCCCCCTGTGGAAAGAAAACAACAAGTGGGAGAATGTTGGGTTGTGTTATATTCTTTCCATGAATAGCCCATGTAGTCAATTGGGGGGTTAGAGGGGGGCAGGAGGCCCCGCTCTACGGGGTCCATGGCAACGCCCCAGGATTTTTTTTTTTTTTTGGACCCTATATTAGGTTGGGCAAACCTACCTATGGTTTTGTGCATGGTTTTTGCACATGGTTTTGGATGCAATGGTTTTTGGTCCATGTTTTTGGATGTGATGTTTTTTGGTCCATGGTATTGGATGCTTCGACATGTATAAATATGTATTGTAACATTGAAAGGAACATAATGAAAAATCAAGCTGGTAGTCTCGGTTTTGGTATCCAGGGGAAAATATCTATGTATATGTGTTTTATGTGTTATGCTTTCGCATTGTTTATTTTCTTTGTTTTAGAATTCGTATGCAGGTAATTTCTGTACGGGGTTAAAACCTATAGATAATGACGATTGTGATGGTGTATCCTAGATGAGGAACTAGAATGATGCCCATACATACCATTCCTCCTATGAGGTGTATCCAATGATCTTACACTTCTAACTGTATCCATTCTATCCAACCTGTATCCGGATCGAGACCTACAATCACAGGCTCCATTAGTTTTCTCTTCTTGCCCTTAACTGATCCTCAACTGTCCTTTTCTCTACAAATCTGACAACCTCTAAAGAATCACTACATTGACTTCTGCTTGCCTTTCCTGAGCCCATCCAAATATTTCCTAAGCCTCAACCAACCTGTCATTTCCTGCTTTGCAACTTCTGATCTCTTCCCTCAAACTCCTCCATGTATATGCTATACCAGGAGAATACCCATCTCCTTGTTGCCCAACTGATTTGTAGGGAGAGTTGCAGGAACTGTAGCCTACCATTTTTCTCGTCATCTATGATTCTCTTCTTCTTGCAAGTAGGTCATGCTAGATAAACCAAACAGATACCAAAATCAAAACCATATCTCATGATGTTCATGGGAGGCTTATCTCATCTACAAAATCAGTCCATATTAGCATGATACATATATAATCATAAGCATATAAATATAAAAACATCATGTATGAGGATACCAACTATATACCATGACCCCATGCATGAAAACCATAACCTTGACAACATCATATTTTACCCAAAGAGAATGCAACGCACTCTGATACCACCCTATAACCGCGTCATCCCACATTTACCCACTTTCACTGGTTTTTCCAGGGTAAACATGAGATGAGGGTAACTATAGTAAGACTCAACCTACTATATGACCTTAAGGAAATGGAGTCGACAAATTAAGACCTTATTGACTTCCTGAAGGTGGTACAGGACTTCTAGGAGCTACCTAACCCCTCTAGGTGTCCAACCCCTGAGCTAATTCTCTTTTTCACTTATCTAGAGCCTCACTCGCTCCCTTGATAAGGCATCCAAGCGGTTGTAAGCCTCCAATTGCTCCCATACACCAGTTTCCTAGTGACTGTGGACTTTTCCAGTCAGTTCTTTGCTAATGACCCTGACTTCTGAGCCACTTTTTGAGGGCTAGGACTCAGGCCTTTGGTTAGAACTCAATGAAACTTCCAGAAATGATAAATAACATAGAAATAAAGCTTCTAATCCACAAATTTGAATAAGTACTTGATCTGACCCTTCCCAACCAGGACATGCAGTCCTTCAAACACATGCTAAACATGCATCTACAGGTCATGAATGCATTTCTGAACATAGGGATCTGAAACTTATTTGAGGTTTAACAAGAAGGACCAATGCCTTCTCACAATAACTGCCATAATTCCATTTAGGTCATGCATTCATTAACCAAACATCCATTAATTAAATTATGATAAGAGCCACACTTAGATATGTCATATAACCATGCTTATAACCAACATACAACCAGATATATAACCATTATACAACAACCATTAAAGACACATAATAACAAGTATAATTACTCATCAAAGACAAGATAAACTTAGCTCTTATTAACCATATACCAAATCCAACCAAGTCAGGGGTTTCCACGTAACACCCGACCATATATTGGCTAAACCAAATATTTATTTCAACCAATCACCCTGTGCCATATTCCAAGCATGAATATGGGCTCTCATGGGATAAGCCAATCCATAAGCAACCAAGAGAATCCAGAGGTTAAACCACGTCCACCCTCACCAAACCGTGATCTCACATAAACCGGTTCCCAAATCACAAAACCAAACCGAGCTTAGATGCCTCAAAATCCCTTCACTGTCCCTTGAGGAATTTTCCTCTCTCCACCCACCTGTTAAGGGCTTCCTAGAGAAAACCATATCCACCCCCAACCCTTGGGATTTTCTTGAGATCATCTCACTTGGATCCAAAACCATCCAGCAATCCAAATCTCAACCAACAGTGAATCCCATCACACCATGTCTATCAAGAATGGCAAGGCAAGGCTTAAACTAGTATCAAAACCTAACAAAACCCATGCCAATGACAAGAAATGAACCAAATACACACATGCACATACCATGCATGCCAAAACTAGCTAGTAAATCATACATGCAACCTGTTATCTGTAAGCTTTCCTTGCTTGATCCTTGCTTTCCTTTGCTTTCCTTGTCCTTGCTTTCCCTTCCTTGTCCTTCCTTTCCTTTCTTTCTTTCCTTCTCCTCTTGGTTCTCTTCTCCTCTCTTAGGCTAATTCCAAAACTGAATTGACAAAAGGCCCCAAACTGATGCTTTGATGTATTTTTATTACTAATGCCTCTAATTTGTTCAGTTTCCTTAATTTTCGTTCAATTTCCTCCTCACATGCAACCTATGACCTTTCACCTCCATTTTCTCCTATTTTCCTTTACTTTCATAAATAAAATACCAATAATGCCTTTTTTCCTTTTCAAATCCATCTCCATTTCCTTTTCCATTTTCCCCTTAGCCATAATACACAAGAAGTGATGCTCACTAGGATGTTTTTCCCAACATTCATCTTGGAATAAGTGTCCCATGACCTTGGTCTTATTTTTCCTTTATTAACTTTATTACATGAATTTTAACCTAGGGCTGCTACATATCCATTTTAAGTTGACAATGCAGGATTTCAGCAAACACATCCTCACATTATTTTATTACCAAGTGGTCCTCAATGCTTGGCATGATATCTTGGCGTACTTCATCCATGTGGGCTATAAAGTTGATATCCCTTTTTGAAGTTGTTATTTAATTGCATGGTTGATATCTCCCTTATGGAAACATGCCTTGGAATTCCTTGCACTTTCCTTTGTTTCCATTTGTCATCAAGGCAAGTGAATGCCATGTTATAACAATCTAGGACAACACTTTGGTTCAACCAATCCATACAAATTAGTAAATCATATGAGCCCAAAGGTATGTTATTCAAATATTCTTGTTTTCTCAAGCCATTCATGTCAAATATACATTCTTTTACTAGTTCATATATTATCCTCTTGGCCCTTGTAGCTAGTTGAACCAAGAAAGTCATGCTATGCTTGGTTCTCTTCAAATGTAATATTTCCGCAAGCTTAGGATCTATATAACCATGGATAGATTTAGAACCAATTAAAAAGGCTATGGGATGGTTGTTAATTGATCCGAATTTAAACATGAATGCAAAAAATTATGGATATAACCATAAATACAAAGATGCAACATAAATAACACTTCCTTTCATTAATATCAAATAATGAATTATGCTTACAAATTGAATGGAAATGAGACTAGCTCGGGCGATGGTAACTTATCTTTGAGAAGAGATGTGGTGGCTACATGCCTTTGAACTAAGTTAAAATTAGGCGCAAGGGCCTTTTTATTATTAAACAACAAGAGAAAACACTAAACAAACAAAACCCTATCTCGAGGAGATGTAACGCCAAGAGTTATGGGCCCTGTTGGGGTTAGTTGGGCAACCAACTTCCCGGGGTCATAACTTGGTCATATTATCTCCATTTGAAATGCATGATACCTCATTGGAAATACATATCCAAGTAATACAACTGAAAACACGATTTCATTAAAATCACCCACAAGAATATTGCCAAAAAAACATCGTTTAGGGCCTCAAAATGGCTCCAGAAGTTCAGGACCCAAAAAACTGCCAAAAATAGTAAGTTGTGCTACAATTAAGGAAACTGAAAAAAATGACAGAAAAATCATGGGAGTCCAAGTTGAATAGGCAAGTGGCCACCAATATCCACCTGGATCATTCCTCCCCCATTAGGAAGCAATGGTCTCCTTTGCGTTGATTTCCTCCATGAGATGAGAAAAATTCTGCTGAAATTGGTCCCGAGTGAGCCATTTTCCTTGGTCCAAGAGTTAGATAACTTTGAAAACTCGATACAGCTGGATCTTTTGCTGGAAAGTTCTCTTGATCTGCGTGTCCATGATCTGATCAGTTGCAACTTGTTTCATGTAGCCTGGATTTAACTCTGTTGGTGTGAGTTGTTCTACAATGTCAGGTGTGTCTAGTAATGTTGGAAAGTATGGCCGAAGGCGATCCACATTGAAAATTGGGTGCAGGATAAGGAATGGGGGAATGTTGAGCTCAAAAGAATGATCTCCCACAACCTTGGTGATGTTGTATGGCCCATATCGAAGCAGGTGAATCTTACGGTGGGGCCCAACGAGGCGCTCCTTCTGCAAATGTAGCCAAACTTTTTCACTCACATGAGACTTGTGTTGTACTCGATGTTGATCATGACACTACTTTTAATTAGCATTGGGTTTGTCCAATATGTCATGGACATGTTGGCAGATGTGTTAAGTGTGTTCAATGAATCTAGTTTCCTTGTCGGCTTTGGACTGGACATGAGCCAAATCTGCTCGAGTCACTGCAAATGGTATGGCCACATCAATGGGACATAGTGGCTAGAATCCCAAGTCCACCTGAAAAGGGATGTGGCCAGTCGAGTTGTGGAGAGTCCGGTTGTAGTTATGCTAGACATAGGGGAGGTTCTCATCTCATGTGCGTAAATGATTTGTGTTGTACATGCGCATAATGTGTACTATCATCTTGTTGACGAACTCTGTCTGGCCATCAGTTTGGGGATGGAAAGCTGTGGAATTAGTGAGCCTGGTGTCCAACATCAACTAGGGACTGGACGAAAATGTACTAAGGAACCTGATGTCCTGTTCTGAGATGATAGACTGTGGGATCCCAAAGTATACCCACACTCATTCAAAGAAGAGTTTAGCAGTGGCTTCTGCTTTGATACTCTTCTTGCAGGCTGCCATAATGGCCATCTTCGAGAATCTGTCGACGACCACAAAAACACAGTCGTTGCCATGCTTAGTAGAAGAAAGGCCTGACATGTAATCCATGGAAATGGATTCCCAAGGTCGACTAGGGGTAGGTAGTGGAGTATGGATACCTTGCTTCTTGATGGTTTGTTTGGAAATGGCGCAGGCGGTGCAAGATTTGATGTAATTCTCGACATCATCTTGAAGGTTCGACCAATAGAAATACTTTTGCAGTACTGCCACCATTTTCTCGACCCCGAAATGTCCAACGGCTTGACTGTAGTGTGATTCCAAAATCATCTTCGCACGCTTGCTTGAAGGAAAAAAAATGTGTCCCAGGTGGCATAACAGAGCATCTTGGAGGTAAAAATATGGAACTTTCTGACCCTCCAAGAGCGTATGGTATGCGTGGTTGAATTTCGGGTTGCTTTTGTAGAGAATTTGCCAATCATAAGTCTCGTGCCCACAAGAGTTGATCATGATGGTTAACACCATGATCGGTGGTCGACTGAGGTAGTATACAACATTATTTATGCCGCCCTTCTTGTACGTTATATTCAAATGGAACTGTCGCAGGTATGTGGACCACTTCTAATGGTGATCATTCTACAACTTCCCTTGTGTCTGTATGAACTGTAGGGGTTGGTGGTCTGTGTGGATGACTGTTTCCTTCTCCAAAATGTAATGCTTCCATCGTTGGCAAGCCTATATAATGGAATACATCTTTTTGTCATAAGTGTGATACTTTCAGACTATGTCTGAAAGTGTCTCACTGTGATATGCCATTGGATTCCCTTGTTGAGTAAGAAATGCCCCAATAGCATAGTCAGAGGCATCTGTGTTGATCTCAAATGGTTGTTGCAAGTATGGTAATGTGAGCACTGGTGCAGAGAAGAGGTGATGTTTCAACTCTGTGAATGCCTTATGTTGAGATTCAGACCAAAAGATTTTTTCTTTCACTCCTCCTTTGGTGACTTGACTCAAGGGCCAAGTGATATGAGATAACCCCAACACGAACCTGTGGTAGAAATTGGCAAGACCTAAAAAGCTGCGGAGCTTTGTCATAGTGGTTGGGGGTGACCAATCCTGAATGGGTTGGATCTTGGCTGGATCCACATGCACCCCCCATTCATCAATAATGTATCCCAGATACTGAACCTAGGTCATGCCAAAAGTGAATTTCTTCAGATTAGCACATAACTTGTGTTGCTGTAGTGTTTGGAGAACTCGTCGGATGTGGTGGAGGTGCTCTTCCCAACTTTGGCTGAAGATCATGATGCCATCCAAGTATACCACTAAAAATGAGTTGGTGAATGGCTATAAGATGTCATCCATCAGCCTCATGAATGTTGTAGGAGAATTCGTCAACCTGAAAGGCATAACCAACCATTCGAAAAGGCCCTTCTTGGCTTTGAAGGCAGTCTTCCACACATCAGAGGGTTCGATTGGCACCTAGTGATATCTCTTTCTTATTGAAATATTTCCCCCCCTTGAGTTGGTCCAGAAGGTCATCAATTCGTGGGATCGGGTACCTATTTCAAACAATGATCTTGTTCAGCGCTCGATAGTCAATCTAGAGTCTCCAAGTCCCATCCTTCTTTCGTACCAACACGATCGGGCTCCTAGAGGGTGATGAACTCAAATGAATGTGACATTTCTACAACAACTCCTGAATTTTCCTCTTTATTTCATCGTTCTCCAGAACAGAGCGCCGATAGACTAGTCCATTGGGTAACAATGCACCTGGGGTCAGATCGATGGAGTGGTTGACTTGAAAATGTAGAGGCACCCATGCGGGGGAGGCGAAGATGTCCTTGTACTCCTCCATGACCTTGTCCATCTGTTATTGTTATGTGGAGGGGTCTTGTCTAGAGGTTGTGGCCACCATCTTCTTCTTTTCTTGAGGGTGTATCATGAGGAAAACAAATTCCTAGTTTTTGAAATGAGCTTACTGCATTGTTTTCCAGTAACCAGAGAGATGGTGGTAGGCGGTGCTATCTTCGGTATTCTGTACAATTTACTCCCCAATACAACAATAACAATGTGAGGCCTTGAATCATACACAACATGTCGCTTCCACAAGTATGGTTGGCCTAATAATACATCACAAAACATCAAGGGGAGCAACGTCACACAATACCTCATCTGTGAAGGGCTTGATGCTGTATGAAAGGCGACATTGTTGGCTCACACGCAGATCCCGTCCTTGGTGAAGCCACCCGATGGTGTACAATTGTGGGTGTGCTGTGGTTGGTAAGCCCAGTCGCTTCATGAACTCTGCTGCAATGACGTTCTTTTGGCTCCCGTTGTCGATAATGAACTATAGTGGGGAACCCTTTACCCACATCTGGGAGTGGAAGAGATGCTCCTCCTCCTCTGGATCTTCGGGTTGCTCCTTCTAGATCTTTGTGGTGGTGATGGTGGCGTTGGGCTCCACATCAATAATATACTTCCCTTTGTTATTCCCCTTGTCAAGTTCTGACTCAAAATCGAAACATGCATCTGATTTTAAATCCTTTAGCTCGGCCACCAGTGACTGCTTAGCCCGACACTCACTTGTGTTGTGGGTGGAGCTCTTATGGAACTCACACCACTTTCTTGTGTCCTTCTTTAGCTTCACTGGCGGGCTTTATTGGGCCATCCTGCCTTGGCTTTGTCCTTTTTTTTGTGGTTTTGGGGCACCTTTCCCTTGCTTCAGATTCTCATATCCAAAGTCTTGCTTCTTCTGTTTAAAATTCTGCTCGATATTGACGACATATCGATACGCCATGCCGAGCGAGGAGATGTCCAAGAACTTAGTCTCATCCTAGATGTATTTATGTAGGAAACCTTGATACTTGAGTACCAAATGTTTCTCAAAATCCTTGATACCCAACTTTGTGCGCAGGGTATGAAAAACATTGGTAAACTCTGACATATCTTGGTCCCTTCCCTGCTGCAGCATGGTCCACTTTATGTATTTGTCCTCGTAGATCCCAATAGGGTGGTAATGCTCCTTGATGGCGTCTTGGAATGAATTCCAAGAGGGAGTGACTGAAAACAGTGAGGTCATACTTTCATCCTTCTGCTCACAATAGGTTTCCCACCAGTCCTTGACGTGGGGGGTGACTTTGAGAAGAGCAAAAGTAATCTTTTCCTGGCTGGAAAAATCATGAACAAAAAAGTATTCTTCTAGAAGATTCAACCATTTATCTATGATGTCTACAGTTATTTGGCCCTCAAATATGGGAATGCCAAAGTTTACTTGTAACTTAAAAGGTGTGGAGCCTCCAAGATGGCCGTTGGATGTGGACGCGCCACTGGTGGGAAACCATAGAAGGATCTGGGCAAAGTTATCCATCATTGTGTTCCTTTGTTTCTCAAGGGCCTCCTTGAAAAATATTTTGATAGGATCTCGTGCTCCCTCATCTTTCTTTTCTTCCCCCATGGGAGGCAGTTTGGATTTACAAGGTTGGTTTTGCAAAGGTTCGACTAATTTGAGCCCTAACTCCTTATATCCCGACCTCGTTGGGAACATGCAAATAAAAACAGAGAAAGAGAAAACCACTCTGATACCACTGATCCAAATTTAAATAGGAACACAAAAAATTACAGATATAACCATAAATACAGAGATTCAACAAAAATAACACTTCCTTTCATTTATATCAAATAATGAAATATGCTTACAAACAAAATGGAAATGAGACTAGCTCGGGTGATGATAGCTTATCTCTGAGAAGAGATGTGGTGGATACATGCCTCTGAAATGAGTTACAATGAGGCTTAAGGGCATTCTTATTATTGAACAATAAGAGAAAACCCTAAACAACCAAAACCCTATCCCGAGGAGATGTAACACCAAAAGTTTATGGCCCCTGTTTGGGTTAGTTGGGTAGCCAACTTCCCAGGGTCGTAACTTGGTCATATGATCTCCATTTGATGTGCATGATACCTCGTTGGAAATATCTCTCCAAGGAATACACATGAAAACATGATTTCAATGAAATCACCTAGGAGAATATTTCCAAAAAAACATCGTTTAGGGCCTCAAAATGGCTCTGAAAGTTCAGGACCCAAAAAATTGCCAAAAATAGTAAATTGTGATACAATTAAGGAAATTGAAAAAAATTAACAGAACAATGGTGGGGATCCAAGTGGAATAGGCGAGTGGCCACCAATATCCACCAAGATAATTAATATTACCTTTTACCTCTATCACATGAGCTTGATGATTTACCTCTCTATTGTCCAAGGTTGCATAAATTTTGGACATGTTCCCGCCCATGTCATCCACTGTATCACCACCCTAAGTGTTGTGAGTAGTCCTTAGTTTATCTCATTTGTAAGGATAATCATTATACATATGATCTCCCTCACATTTCTAACATGTGATGAACCAATATCATGGTCTTTTTTGCAATGAATTTGATTTCTTTGACATATTAATGGCTTGCTTTGTTTGTTAGTTTGCTTGAGAGTTGTTCCTGGAAAATGATAGCTTGTAGCCCTTCTTCCTTTGCTCCATCCTAGTCCTTTCTTATTATCCCAGTCCTTTTGTAAAGAAGACATGTTTTTTTTCCACTCTTAGAGATACTTTTTCTTCCTTTTAGCTTCCTCCATGGTCTTGGGTTCATCAAACTGAATCTTTTTATTGTAAAAATAAGGAAATCGACTTAGAAATCTTTGGATTTTGACCTTCTCATCCTTAATGAAGCTGATATGCCTCAATATTCAAGGATTTTTCTTCTATACTCCTCCATTGTCATACCCCTAGCTTGAGTTCAAAGAAATCTTTCATTTTTCTACCATAGTAGTGCTTAGACAATTATTTTTTGAAAACATCTTTTGAATTAATTTCATGAGATCCCCTTTTAATCTAGGTGCTTGAATCGATTGATATATTCCCATCAAATTGATACTTGAATTTGCAAATAGTTTTCAATTCTAGCCTCTAAATTGGGTGGATAAATATGTAATTCAAGATACTTCCTCATCCCCAACAACCATGCTTTAACTTCCTTTCCCTTATTAAGATTATCATTAAAAGTAGGAGGCTTAATCTTCCTAAGCTCTCCCTACAAGTCATTAATTTCATACCTCCTTCTTTGGTGTCTGAATGGGGATATGCTCATACTAATTTCAGACTCTAAGAAAACATTATCCCTTCTCGTTTATTGTTTTGGTGAATGGTGTTGTTTCCTATCAACACCCCTAGAATACCTTGAACTTCTGGAATCGCCCCTTTTGACCTAAAATTTATGTCCTTCTTCATGCCATGAATATGATCTCTCATTTATTGCTTTTGTAAATAATTTAGTCTTTGCAAAATTTTAGCATTTATATGATTTCAATCTTCTTGGGCCTTGACCCATCTTATATATGCACCTCCATCTTGAGACTCCCCATGATCTCCACTAATATTATATTCTATAATCTGAACTCTCCATGCCCATTTGTTTATGTTTTAGTATTTCCCATGCCAACATTCATTCCCCCAACATCCTACATGGCTATAGGACCCCTTAGAATCCTCCATATTATTGATCCCCATGTTGAACTTGCTTTATTATGCATATATTTAAATTCTGCAATGTTCATATAACAACCCCTATTAGTCAAACACTAAAATCCTATTAAATAAAACTTTGCAATTTGTAAACCCATGGAGATTTATGCCCTTGTAGGCCACTAGTGTCCTTTGAATTTTCTCGAAAACAATTACCACTCAATTTAGAATTTTGGGTAGATGATTTGATTCTACTCTTCAATAGATTTCCATTAACTATTCATTTTCCTATATTTGAACTCTGAACTAAAAGTCACTACTTGTTAAAGTTTTCCAGCTTGCACAATTTGTTCCTCTAATGCCACATGCATATATACTAGTTTCTTGAAGATTTAGGTACCCAAATTCCTCTTTTTATTGCTTTAATGGATTCTATTAGCCGTGATATTTCCATTGACTACATTAATGTTCCAATCCAAGCTCTAGGTAAGCAGTTATGCTTCCTAGAAGTGGACGAACGCCTTTTTTCTCTTCTTACATTATTTCAAGTGTAACTTTCATATATTGTCTCCAATTTACACATAGAATATCTCACTAAAAATATCTTTTTGTGATATTTCATTTAAGAAATAGGGACTCAATTTCCCTTGGCACACATTATTTCCTAAGACTTCCAACACAAATACTGTTGTTTAGGGCCTCAAAATAGCCACAAAAGGCTAGGTTTTTGAAAAAATACGAAAAATATTTATTGTTTTTTTGTGTTGACTTGTGGATGTGGCCCTGATGTGGCATCCATGTCCACTTGGCACCATAGGGTGGTTCCATATCACTACCTAGGCCCCCTTGGCCACCTTATTCCTTGACCTTCTTCTTTAATTTTCCTCTCCCATATTTCCAAATATTTCTCTCTTCGACTTTTATTTCTCTCCTTTTCTCTGTCTATATCTTGGGCCCTATTTATGTGGATTCAAGAGGCTTGTCATTGTACCAATCTTATGCCTTTCTACATATTCTAAAGGAATTGTAATGAGTATTTGGATAAACTTCTTACAAGGTTTAGTTCCCAGTCACATGGAGGAGGAGTCATTTAAGTGAATTTAGCAGCCTAGTCGCACCCATAAGCCTGCCTAGTGAGAAACTAGGGTTAAATTTGATTTGTGGCGAGCGAGTGATCATGTTTTTGAAAACCCTAACTCTTGGTCGCATGCATAGTGAGTTTTCTATGCGACTAGAAGGGTCTAGTCACATGCATGAGCCTATGTGGGAGTGACTGTGGTTGAGATCCTTCTGTGTTGTGCCTATGACTATGGCCCAAAACCTTAGATCTGAAATGCGAGCTTCAAACCCTACAATTTCACCTTAGAGTAAACCTATTCTTCCACAAATGAGCCTCAGAACTATGCGAGCCAAAAAAAATATAGAAGAGTGTCTAATGATTGTGTCCAAATGAGGTAGAGGTCACTTTTATTTATATCCTTCCATGAGGGTTCACTTTACTTTAGGGCCGACCTTATCAAATATGCACATGTGGGATTTTATTCATAAATACACTTTCCCTTTTCCGATTTGAGTGATCTTTAGGTCGATTTCCGTCCTCACGAAAAGAGGAATTCAATGCAATCACTATATACATCAAGTGACTTGTCCAAAGTGGACTTTTACCATGCTTTCATATTTTTAACACTCCATCTCACCTAGGGAGAATTCTACCTACCAATATCTGACCATCGTTCAACATGTCATCCTACCATCATATTCTATCCAGTCTCAAGTATCTCGTCATCTCGTATCATCATTGATCATCTCGATTCATCTATTTCTCATTCTTTATTATCTCTTGATTATTCCTTCTCATGTGCTGAACATTCTCGAATCTAAAAGAAGAATAATGTTGACATCGAAGGGGAGCTCAATCTACCACCCTTTGTCCATTGAGATACTACCTGGAATCTCTGCCAGCGGGATACTAATCGGGGATATCAATGGGGAGCTAAATCTTTGATTTGTATCATCATCATAGAGCATACCATTAGGGATCACATCTCAACCTGGAACCACAACAAGGATCACATATCGACCCAAAATATCATGGGGGAGCTACTACTATGACTCCATATCAAGAAATAGGATATTCAAACACACAAGGGAACACATCTCAACCCTGGAATCACATCGGGGAGCTCATTCTCAACCGTGAATCGCATAGGGGAGACAATTTCAACCCAATATTATTTCATGTCGATCTTCCCATTGATGACTCTAAGCAGTCATGTGGTAGAACACATGCATCATAATCGACTTGGGTTGTACACTCCAAGTACACTCTCAACTCGTTGGCCAAATGAGGAGAAATATTCCCAACAAGCATAGCTTGTGGGTATATTCCAACTGGGGTATACTTTCCAAAGACCAAGATAGGGGAGAACCATCTTTTACCTTATGAAGATATGGGAGCAACATCTTGAATCCTGTGGGTAATAGATAAGGGTGATACCCTATTGTACATAGTTACCTCATTCCCAAGAGCCTTTTATCTAAATTCCTCTCCCTAGGAGCTCAGATAGGGGGGGGAGTTAGCTTAGTGTCCTCAATCAACGATGCTCTCTATAAATCATCAAAATATCATCGTATTCATATATGGAAATCATCATCTTAAAACAACAGTTGTCTCCTGTTCATATAGGGCATCAAATCTAATATCATGTTAGAACATAAATAATCATATAAATCATAAAATGATACCATATTCATCCCCCCTCTCATGGAGGTGCCAACCAGAGGCCTAAGTTTGTCTTTGCATTGTCTCAATATATGAAAGTATCTTGGTCCCAACTATATATGGGGTTGTCTGCCAATCAGATCCCACTCTTTGTCATCGCAATGTATCCATGTCATATCTAGATCATGCTCAGACAACTCCCTAACAGGCTTCTTCATCCCGCCTCACATTTAGCCATGCTAGCAACATCGTAGTCAACCTCAGTCGTGATACAAAACTCTCATCTAAGATATCATGGAAGATCTCATACTAAAGTAACATCCAAATGTGCTCATCAATAATAATCCTAAACATCATGAATTAGGCAACCACATATTGTAGGGTGAATATCTCGAACGAAAATTGATCGTCTCATGCAAGTATCTTGAAGGGTGCTCGGTGGAAACTCAATGTGTATGAAGCATCTCAATTGACTCAATTTCTCTCTCTCTCTCTCTCTCTCTCTCTCTCTCTCTCTCTCTCTCTATATATATATATATCGACGAATGTTTAAAATGAAACATTAATGCTTCAATCAACTGTCGGTGCCCTGATTCATCATTTTGAGCTTCAGAATTCATCTCCCTCTTACTTAGATCATCAGAGGCTCACTACCTGTAAATAGTAAATCACCAATACATAAAACCAAAACCAAAATCAAAGTCATACCTTGGAACACTTTTGAAGTAGAGCTTTGGATTAACACATCATCCTGACTTCATTAGATAACTTCTAAAATATGGAAATATCAAGATCAAGGAGCTTGCTTCATATAATGCTCTTTGCAAATAGAACACTTTTTCAAACCAATACGCTCACCCTCACTTGAATCAATATTATACAGTCAAATAAAACAAGTTAGTTTGTTGAAGTTTAGATGTCAGATTGAAACCAATATCAAAGCATCAATGTCACAATATCAATTCTTTAGACCAAGTGATACATAGATCTTTCATCAAGTCATGACATCATCTATTTTCATGCCAACAAGTTGTCATTTATCGCGTAATATCAATCCAAAGTTCATCAAGTCATTCTCATGATCATAATAGAAGTAATTTTTGTCACTAGATGCAAATGCATACACCAATTATAACTCATGCAAGTTCCATATTCATATTAAATCACGACTATCAACACTTCGATCATTATGATAGGAACAAGGCGGCCAATAAAAAACAATTTTCGAATACTCATATAAGTAATTGGAAGTCATTGTGCTCATATATCATTGTCATCAAGGCAAATCATTAGTCGTCAAATCAAATGATTGGTCATTAGGTCAAATCCAAATTTGCTATCATAAAGAGATCTATAGTCCAAAACATATCTCAACCATCAAGTCAAAGTTCTAAGCCATTATCAAGCATCATGTCAAAAGTCCAAACACTACTCATATATATATAAGCCAAATCATGCCAAACTATTGTAACACAAACTTTAACCATAATGACAAATCTATATGAATATCTCGGTCATTTGCAAACACAAATTCAATCTTCATGTTCATATTATAGTAAACATTCAAACTTTCCTTCTCATAGATATTTTTGATGTCTACTTCATTTCTGTAGGACTCGCATCCTTTAGGAGAACATCTGATTTCAGACACATAACACCATTTTTATGTCTTGCAGGCATAGTCTTACCCATAGGCCTTCCTCTAAGCAGTAGGGAGATTACAGTCACACTCTTCAAGTTGTTATACAAGTGAGCATATTTACTTTGACCATGCTAGAGTTTCATATATCAAATCTTTTTCCATAAACAAGGGTTTCTCCCAAACCCTAACCTCATGATATCCATCAAACCATAATACACAAATTGCCTAAGGTTATCTTCAATCCATAGAATTATTTTAGGTCTCTTGCATCCTCTTCTTACTTTCATCAATGATGTCATTATAGGGGTGATCTCCATGAATTTTCTTCAACGTAGCTCTGATACCATAATAATTTTTCTTAGGGCTATATTGTTCTTTGATTTGATAATTGCATTTCTTCATGAACACATTAAGTTCACCCCATAACATCATAAAATTATCATTATTCAACAACATATGAAACTATATATAAAGAACAATAATATCATCATCAATCCAAAGAAACATAAAGGTCAATAGAAGAAAAAAATTCACACATAGAGACACTAGCATTAGTCGGAGATTAGGGAAAAACCCACTATGGGGAAAACCCTTTCAAATTCTTCTTCTTATTAGATCATCATCAAATGATTCAGCAAAAGTGAGTACAATGATACATATCTTCATCTATGAAACTATACAACAAAAACTAGTACAACATCCATGAAATAAACCCAACAAAGATTATAGTCAAAATACTAATTTTGAAGTCTGTACTGAACTGCCACTGACTACTGTCAATTGCCGAAATATGCAGTCACTACGTGAAATATTTAGACAACTGAGATTTCATCTTTTAGTTCCTCGTCGCATGGGGGAGGAGTCATCCGAGTGACTTTAGTAGCTCAGTTACACCCTTAAGCTCGACGAGCGAGCGACTAGGACTGGATCTGATATGTGGCATGTGAGAGACTATGTCTATGAAAGCTCTAACTCTCGGTTGCATGCACAGTGAGTTGTCCATGTGAGTGGAAGGCTCCAGTCACATACATGAGACTCTATGGGAGCAAATGTGGTTGAGATCCTTTTGTGCTGTGCCTACGACTGTGGTCCAAAATCCTAGATCTGAAATGCGAGCTTTAGACCCTACAATTTCACCTCAGAGTGAAACTATTCCTCTATGGATGAGCCTCAGACCTGTGCGAGCCAAAACCCAAGATAAAAGAGTGTCTCATGATAGTGTCCAAATGAGGAGGAAGTAAATTGTATTTATAGCCTTCCAAAATGGTCCACTTTACTTTAGGGCTGACCTTATCAAATATGCACATGTGGGCTTTTATTCATAAATACACTTTCTCTTATCCAATTTGAGTGATCTTTAGGTCAATTTTGGTCATTTCGAAAAGAATAATTCAATGCAATCATTATCTCCATTAGGTGAGATGTCCAAAGTTGAATTTGACCGCAGTTGCATATTTTTAACACTAGTCACTAAACCAAGTTAAAAAATCTACCATTAAAGTACCCTCAATACCATAATTATGCTTTATCATGTAGGATTAACATATTTTTCCATGAATGCAACATACACATGACCATAAAAAATAAAAATATCTATAACACATATATTCATATATAATTAACATGGCAGAAGCATATAGATAACATATAACACTTATCTTTTATGAATTTCACCAACCAACTGCATCAAACATTCCACCCATCCATAAACCACACTGCTCCAATACTCTCAACAATTGGTCACCGCTAAGCTAGGGATATGACTTCACCAGGGATCCATAGTCAACTATGATCCATAGTCAACATAACATAATGCTAATCTAAGGTTCCCAAACTCTAACAAAACTTGAACCCATAATCTTGTCCCCCATCAACTTGCACAACCTAAAGTAGTGCACCCCCTTCTTTGCTTCTATAGTCCCTTAGGGTGTTTCACAACCCTTTCAAGGATCCAATACAAATCAACTAGGAAGTCACAAAGCCCTATAAATATAGGAGTTCCACCTACCCATAATAATCTCCAAGAACCCTCCAAGCCTCACACTAGGGAACCTATCCCCACACTTCTCCCTCCAGGGCTTCAACCTAATCCAAGGAAACCTAAGGAGAAGTGGACACCTAGATCCACATAGGATCCATAGAGTAAACCCAATAGCAAAGGGCCACGATGGCTCTTAAGGTCACATCTTCCACTCTCTTACAAAAAAGTACCATAGTCTAAATGATTGAAATGAGGAATCCCCTTGAAAATACACTATAATCTCACACTATATAGGCATGCTACTGACATGAAAAATGAAACTCAAAGGACTCACCTCTCCAACACTTCGAGATTCTTTTTGCTTCCTTGGAAACTTAAGATAAAAATATGCCCAAGATGTCTTTAATCATATTTTGATATTTGGCTTAGTCCCTTAGCTTAAGCTCCCTTCACTTAACCCTTAAACCCCTTTCCCACTTGTGTAGTTGCAACCCCCCATCTCTCTTGTTTGACTTGGTTTGTAGCAACAATATATTAATTTTAATATTAAAGTGTGACTACGTTTGACATTGCTAGGCTCACTCACCTTTTTGCACATTGGCACTCTATCTTCAAAACAATATATACATAGGCATGCATGCCGCAAAATTGTTAGGATATTCTGACACTTAGGAAATAGTTAAGTATAACTTGGTCTAGTGTAGAGTTAGATAAAGTGTGTTTCTTTACTATGTACTTTTGTAACTTACAATACGACGATCACGATATGTAGTGATTCATTCTCTCCTTGGTATTATTGACACTTGATCTGTGGCTTAACACCTGATTGGTCCATGATCTCTATTTAAAGAGCATGGAGGGTCATTTGTAGGTTAACTCTTGATGAGAGAAGCTTATGTAAAATTTCATTCTTTTATTAATAAATTGCCTGAAGTGGGCGCGTTGGCTCAGGACGTGGACTGTTTCCCTCTTTGAGGGTTTTAACGACGTCAAAAATACTGGTGTATTGATCTGTGATCTATTTGTGAGCAGTGTCCTTTGGTGTTCTGTTTAAGGAACTTACCCTGTAAATTCCTACATGTTATCAGAGCTACTGCATCTGACTGTTGTTTCATAGATCTACTGTTTCTAACAACTTTCGGGCCGAGAGGACTGCTCTATTGTGTTAGGAGCATCTGTTCCAGTGAAGAACCCCTTTCGTTTCATGCGAAAAGGTTTCTGGTAGCCCTAGCTACGTCATTTTTAAGGTCTTGAGGTATACAATGTTTATTTGCAGTTTCTAGTTATTTTCTCTCTGTTTATTATTTCGGTTTATTTAGCTTCCTTTTTTATTACCGGATCTATACCTTTCATTGCAGCGTATGCTCTTTGCCCTGCGACTCTGTGCGATCTGGGCAAATCAGAAACAGAGAGGAAGGATTTTTCTCATGCGTATGCTCTTTTCCGCTATGCCTTAGTGTGATCTCGGAAAATCAGAAACATTGAGGAAAATATTT
>APFE030931070.1:0-10652 GCA_000404065.3 Pinus taeda | reverse complement strand
ATAAGGATAGACTGTGACAGCCAAAGTGCAATTTTCTTGGCAAAGAACCCTGCTTATCATTCAAAGACAAAGCACATTGATGCTCAGTATCACTTTGTGAGGGATATGATAGAAGACAAAAAGGTGGTGCTGGTAAAGGTGGAAACTTTGAAGAATACTATAGATGCATTGACAAAATCTGTTAGCTCTGAGAAGTTTTCTTGGTGTAGAGAAACAATGGGTGTTTCAGGGCTGGAAAAATGACTAAGCTCTCTTGTGGAAAGAAAACAACAACTGGGAGATTGTTGGGTTGTGTTATATTCTTTCCACATAGTTAACAAGGGGTTTGAGGGGTACTTGTAACCCCACTTCATTTCTGTAGGAATCGTATCCTTTAGGAGAACATCTGATTTCATACACATAACACCATTTTTATGTCTTGCAGGCATAGTCTTACCCATAGGCCTTCGTCTAAGCAGTAGGGAGATTACAGTCACACTCTTCAAGTTGTTATACAAGCGAGCATATTTACTTTTACCATGCTAGAGTTTCATATATCAAATATTTTATCATAAACAAGGGTTTCTCCCAAACCCTAACCTCATGATATCCATCAAACCCTAATACACAAATTGCCTAAGGTTATCTTCAAACCATAGAATTATTTTAGGTCTCCTGCATCCTCTTCTTACTTTTATCAACAATGTCATTATAGGGGTGATCTCCATGAATTTTCTTCAACGTAGCTCTAATACCATATTAATTTTTTGTAGGGATATATTGTTCTTTGATTTGATAATTGCATTTCTTCATTAACACATTAAGGTCACCCCATAACATCATAAAGGTATCATTATTCAACAACATATGAAACTATATATAAAGAACAATAATATCATCATCAATGCAACAGAACATAAAGGTCAATAGAAGAAAAACATTCACACATAGAGACACTAGCATTAGTCGGAGACCAGGGCAAAACCCACTATGGGGAAAACCCTTTCAAATTCTTCTTCTTATTAGATTGTCATCAAATGATTAAGCAAAAGTGAGTACAATGATACATATCTTCATCTATGAAACTATACAACAAAAACTAGTACAACATCCATGAAATAAACCCAACAAAGATTATAGTCAAAACACTAATTTTGAAGTCTGTACTGAAATGCCACTGACTGCTGTCAACTGCCGAAATATGCAGTCACTAAGTGAAATATTTAGACAACTGAGATTTCATCTTTTAGTTCCTCGTCACATGGAGGAGGAGTCATCAGAGTGTCTTTAGCAGCTCAGTTACACCCTTAAGCTCGACGAGTGAGCGACTAGGACTGGATCTGATATGTGGTGTGTGAGAGACTATGTCTATGAAAGCTCTAACTCCCGGTTGCATGCACAGTGAGTTGTCCATGTGAGTGGAAGGCTCCAGTCACATACATGAGACTCTATGGGAGCAAATGTGGTTGAGATCCTTTTGTGCTGTGCCTATGACTGTGGTCCAAAATCCTAGATCTGAAATGCGAGCTTTAGACCCTACAATTTCACCTCAGAGTGAAACTATTCCTCTACGGACGAGCCTCAGACTTGTGCGAGCCAAAACCCAAGATAAAAGAGTGTCTCATGATAGTGTCCAAATGAGGTAGAAGTCAATTGTATTTATAGCCTTCCAAGAGGGTCCACTTTACTTTAGGGCCAACCTTATCAAATATGCACATGTGGGATTTTATTCATAAATACACTTTCCCTTATCCAATTTGAGTGATCTTTAGGTCAATTTTGGTCATTTCGAAAAGAATAATTCAATGCAATCATTATCTCCATTAGGTGAGATGTCCAAAGTTGAATTTGACCGCAGTTGCATATTTTTAACACTAGTCACTAAACCAAGTTAAAAAATCTACCATTAAAGTACCCTCAATACCATAATTATGCTTTATCATGTAGGATTAACATATTTTTCCCTGAATGCAACATACACATGACCATAAAAAATAAAAATATCTATAACACATATATGCATATATAATTAACAAGGCAGAAGCATATAGATAACAATATAACACTTATCTTTTATGAATGTTACCAACCAACTACATCAAACATTCCACCCATCCATAAACCACACTGCTCCAATACTCTCAACAGTTGGTCACCCCTAAGCTAGGGATATGACTTCACTAGGGATCCATAGTCAACTATGATCCATAGTCAACATAACATAATGCTAATCTAAGGTTCCCAAACTCTCGCAGAACTTGAAGCCATAATCTTTCCCCCCATCAACTTGCACAACCTAAAGTAGTGCACCCCCTTCTTTGCTTCTATAGTCCCTTAGGGTGTTTCACAACCCTTTTAAGGATCCATCACAAATCAACTAGGAAGTCACAAAGCCTTATAAATATAGGATTTCCACCTACCCATAATAATGTCCAAGCACCCTCCAAGCCTCACACTAGGGACCCTATCCTCACACTTCTCCCTCCAGGAGTCCAACCTAACCCAAGGAAACCGAAGGAGAAGTGGACACCTAGATCCACATAGGATCCATAGAGTAAACCCAATAGCAAAGGGCCACAATGGCTCTCAAGATCACATCTTCCACTCTCTTAGAAAAAGTACCATAATCTAAATGATTGAAATGAGGAATCCCCTCGAAAATACACTATAATCTCACACTATATAGGCATGCTACTGACATGAAAAATGAAACTCAAAGTACTCACCTCTCCAACACTTGGATATTCTTTTCGCTTCCTTGGAAACTTAAGATAAAAATCTGCCCAAGATGACTTTAATCATATTTTGATATTTGGCTTAGTCCCTTAGCTTAAGCTCCCTTCACTTAACCCTTAAACCCCTTTCCCACTTGTGGAGTTGCAACCCCCCATCTCTCTTGTTTGACTTGGTTTGTAGCAACAATATACTAATTTTAATATTAAAGTGTGACTACATTTGACATTGCTAGGCTCGCTCTCCTTTTTACACGTCGGCACTCTATCTTCAAAACAGTAAATACATAGGCATGCATGCCCCAAAATATTTCCTAGCTCACTAGTGTAAAAACAATATGTACAATACACACAAAGGGTTAACCTAGGGGTGTTATAAAGTATATGTGTCCTCTCCCTAGTTTCAAAGGAGTTGTTGAACCTCCATCTTAGGTCATGGAGGACTCTTCAGCCTTGTTCTCTTAGCCATGCTTCACTGAATTGGATCGCCTCTCCCCTCTCAATATCAGAAGTAAACTCTCCCAGATACAATTAAAGCTATTTTTAATAAGGATTTAATACTAAATTTGATCATCTCCCTCCCCTTAGGGCCAGGATTGACCTCTACCCTACTTAATCAAGAGATCTCTTTAATAAGGGCTTGATTTCAAATTTAGAGCTTTCTTGATCTAATTAAAGGTTTCAGTAGTCAATGTAAGCATTCTTAAAGTACAATGGTTTCAAATTTCTATTATATAAGTATATTTCCCCTCTCCCTCAATTCACCTTTATGTGTCAAAGGAGCTGTTAACTCACTCTTAGGTCATGGAGGACTTTCAACCTTATTCTCCTAACCATGTCTCCTTGAACTAGATCCTCTTCCTCTGAAGATCAAGAGTGAACTCTCCCATGCCTAGTCAAAGATTTTTTTAACAAGGTTTTGATACTAAATTGGATCCTCTCCCTCCCCTTAAGATTAAGAGTGACCTCTACCCTGCTACATCAAGAAATCTATTTAACAAGGCTTTGATATCAAGTTTAGAGCTGTCAATCCTTTTAAATGTTTCAAAGTCAAGGTAAGAATTTTTCAACTATAACCATTTCAAAAAAATATAAAAATGAAACTTTGTATTGGAACTTTGATGTACATCACATTTACAAATGAGAAAAGGTCAATAAATAATTCTTTAAAGTGAAAACAATTTTTAAAGAAGGATTTTTTTAAATGGATATTAAATTTTAAGAAGTGAAATAATTTACATCACATTTACAAATGAGAAAAGGTCAATAAATAATTCTTTAAAGTGAACACAAATTTTAAAGAAGGATTCTTTAAAATGGATATTAAATTTTAAAGTGTAATAATTTACAATGGACATTAAATTTAAGAGATGCACTCATTTACAAGAAATCTCAGTGTCTAAAATTTATTCCTTTTTTGTGACTAGTGGAATAGATGACTTAGGTGGTCTCATACTCACATGACACAAGGTTGATTTGTCTACTACCATTATAACTATTATGTGCACCATGTTATCTCTAATGTTAACATGGATTAACCAAAAACACTGAACCAAAAATTCTCATAATATTTTATATAGCACATTTACATACTTTATCAAGTGAACTACACCCTCATAAACATCCAAAACATCCTTACCCTCATAGTCTAACTTACACACAAAATAATCTTTTTTTCACTAGAAGACATTTCAAGCAAGATTGTGATTTTTTCACTAAAAGACATTAATAAAACTACGCATTAAATTTTTTTAAATGTTAAGATTTTAACAATCTAAACTTTCTTTTCAAATATGGCAAATAAGCCATATGAGACAAAGAAGTCCTTTTAAAACCAATAAACCGTGGGCAAAACAAAACATAAAAAGTCATTTAGTACATGAAACAACACATGGAGGCCATTTTTTTATATCCAATTTCCCAATTTTGTCAACATTCGATTGAACTCACTACCAATAAACTTTAGAGGAATCATTTTAAGATTCTCCTCACATTTTTAATGAGAGGAATCATTTTAAGATTCTCCTCACATTTCGAGGAATCATTTTAAGATTCTCCTCACATTTTTTTAATTGAATACAACCATCTGCTAAACACGATGACTATTGAATAACACGTTGTGGCTCTCCAATCTAGAAAAGTTCTGGATGGACTGAAATTTAAAATTAGGAAAATAATAAGTAAATAAATTATAAAAATAAATGGGATGGTTTTTTTTTTTTGGTAATAATATGTTTTTGTTTTATGTGTTTATGAAAATTGGGGTGGGTTTAGTTTAATATATTATATATATATATATATATATATTATATATATAATATATATATATTTTAATAAATTGATTATTTTGTTTAAGTTAGTTTTTATATATAGTCAATATTTTATAATTAGTTTAAGTTTTAAATTTTATTTAAGGGTATAAAGCTATCAAATTTCTCAAGATGTAAACATTTTTTAAGTTATGTATTTTGATAGACTTGCACTCAAAAAGAGGTTTGGCCCTAGAAAGATTTAATTTTCTGGACATTTGATAAATCCAAATTTGAATGGATCTAAGCTATTTTACATTATCTAAATATTGTAACTTTGTTTTACATTTAAATTATTCTTTATTAATTTTCCCTTCTTTTTATAGTGAATTATAATTTATAAATTTGAATAGTTTTGGTTCAATTAAATTATGCACTCATATTTCTAATAATGATCTTAAATATTTATTAATTTTTATTTTGAGTAAAATTTACTTCACACAAACACATTTTAATTATAATATTTATTTATGCAATTGATTGAAGCATTAATTTCCATTTAAAATATTATTATCATTAAATATGTGCTTTTACCTTAAACAAAAAATGTTTATAATTTATATATTAAAGCATTTTAACTATCATATTCAATTTAGTGATTTTATTTAAAATACTTATTATTTTTTTTTACTTTCAAGAACACAAGGACCATTTTTAACTATCATATTAATTTACTTAATTTTATATTTGAATACTATTTTTTTATTATTATATATTATATATATATATTTTTTTTACTTTAGTAAAAATTGCCTCACACAAACACATTTCAACTATGATGTCAATTTACTTAATTTTTGTAGGAAGCATAATCTTCCTTGGGAAAAATAATTACCCAAATTATTTTGGAAGGAGCTCCAACTGAGAAAGATTCAAACTGAAAATAGTATTACAACTTTTAAATGGTTTGACTATGCAAGACAACTCTATGAGCATGATCCCATGGTTGACCCTCCCTCCTTGGTCAACATTGATACTAAACTCTTCAAGGTTGCAAGAGGTAGAGATGGGTATCAAGAAGTTGGGTGTTGGAAAAGCAAAAGACTTAGCTGAACTCCAAGGAGAGTATCTAAAGTGGGGCTCAAAAATTCTTGCACCTCACATTCCAAAATTTTTTCGCAACATCATACAAGAAGGGTTCCCCATAGATTGGACAACTAGTCTGGCAATACCTCTTTTCAAGAGTGGTGACGTCAATAATCCCTCCAATTATAGGACCATAATGATAAACCCTTTGTTTGCAAACTTATTTGGAAGCATGCTAGAAAATAAAATCAGTAAGTGGGTAGGAGAAAGAGATAAACATGCTAAAGGGGAAGCAGGTTTTAGACCTAAATATTCCACAATTGATCATTTCATAACTTTAATGCACATCATTGAAGAAGTTTGGGAGAAAAAGGAAGAAGTCTTTTTGTTGCTTTGTTGATTTCAGAAAAGCGATTGGCATGGTTCCTAGGGATAAGCTTTGGCATAGAATGGAGGAACTTGGGGTTCCTAAACATTTGAGAGTATTTATGCATAGGCTGTATGAAGACGTGAAAGTCAAAATTAGAACTTAAACATGCATTTTTGAAAGTTTTAGAAGCGATATCGAGGTCAAGCAAGGTTGCCCATTGTCTCCTACCCTTTTTGGTTTATATATTGACAAGCTTGAGGAGTGGTTAAATTCGCAAGGGGGTGATGGTATCTATTTGGGCAAGTTTGTTATAACGCTTCTTTTGTATGCAAATGACCTTATTTTGATTGCTAAATCTGCTTTTGGTTAACAAGAGCACTTACTATCCCTTGAGAATTTTTGTAGAAGGGTGGTGATGCAAGTCAGTATTAGCAAAACGAAAGTAGTGGTTTCCTCTAAAAAAAGAAAACACAACCAACTTAAGTTCAACTTTGAAGGCAACATTTTGGAAGAAGTTGTGGATACAAATACCTCAGAATTAACTTCAACAAAAATCTAAGCTGGGATGGTTATAGAAAGAAAAGGACTTTGGGGGGTTGGAAAATTTTTTATGCTTTTCAAAATAGGTGTGGAGAGGCATAATTATGGGATTGGAAAACCACTCAAACTCTTTTTGGGATTCTAGTGATTCCAATAATTCTCTATGGTTTTGAACTGTGGGTCAACAATACATCTAACATGCAGTGGAAACAAATTAAGAAAATTCAGAAGCGTTTGATTACAAACAAATTCAAAATTAAAAGTGTAGTTCCTTATGCTATATTGTTAAGTGAAACATGGGTTGCTCCTATTGAAGTAGTTGCTATGGTGTGAGTCATAAGGTATTTTAAAAAAAAATGAGAAAATGGAAGAGGGCAGATGGTCTAAGGTTGTCTTTAATGACATATTGTGCAAAAGAAAAAAGACTTGGATGCATCAAAATAAAAAATGGTTTAGTAAATGGAGTATTTTCTTGAACTTGTGTCCCATAAACGGTAAAGAGATAAAAGCTTTTGTTATGGATAAGTTCCACAAGCGTACTTGGGATAAGGAGCTAGGGAAAAATAAAGAGTATTGCATTGAAGTGTTTAATCCCACTCATAATCATCAACAAAAAGCGTACATAGAGGTCCATATTTCTTGGAGAGCCAAAATTCTTATTGCTCAGCTAAGAACTAATTCTTATCAACTCTGTTGTGAAACAAGGCACTAGAAAAGGCCAAAAGAAGTGTGGAAGGAAAGAGTATGTATTTTTTGTTCTTCCAGAAAGGTGGAAACAGAAAAGCATTTCATTTTAGAATGTGAGGCCTTCGAAGACAACATGGAAAGTTCTGCAGATATTCTAGCAGCTAGCTCTTGGGATAATCTATTTAGTGAGGGATTTGTCGAGACGATGGGAGCATTTATTGTGAGGCTTCATAGGAAAAGGGCCGAATACATCAACCAGATGAAGAAGTAACATGTTCCATAGGCTATCTTTAGCCTAGTGGACGTTAAAACATTTTTCTTTCTTTCTTTCTTTCATTTTAGCTTTGTTCTGTGCAATTTACAACCCATTATTATGGGAGAGATGTTGTCACATAATGTTACATTTAAAAATAATAAAATAATACTTACATTAACAAATTTAAAATAGTAATAACAAAAAAATAAATATGGGCTATAAATAGAAGATTTCAATTTCACTTTAATTATACATCAACTTTATATAGAGAGATAAAGTAATTGGAAATAAATAAATATATCTGCTAGAAATTGCACCAAATGTTGCAAAGGAAACGTCATAAGATGATACCATATAACACTAATTAATGCTTGTTTGCCAACTCTTGAAAGACAGGAAAATATCAACAAAAGGCAAGCAACTATGCTACAATGAAATCTTTCTATTGCTTCCTTGAGCCTTACAAATCATGAGACCTATGTTCAAGTTAAAGACCTTGTTTGATTATGCCAACATGAATTCCTCATAGACAAAGTAATAGATCATGATTTGCTACCTTCGAAATTAGAGGTTGTTTTGGTACAATTCCTCCATATTTATTCTTCAAATGGGTGATTTTTCTCTAGATTTCCTTGTTGTAAGTTGGGAAAAAAAATGAAAAAAAATAATGTTATCAATTACTTAAATAATAACAAATTTTAACCTATTTCATAATAAAAATTTCCATGCAAACATGCTTTTTATGGCATTACAATTAAAATATACATGATGTGAGAGTATCCTTAAATCTCCAATAAAAAAAATTGCTAATTGTTTCAACCATCACTTAACTTTTGCTCATTTCTTGTCCATGCATGAGTTTGTTCATCCATTTGATCGTTTTGTTGTATTCCGTACACTATGATTGGGTATTACATTTGTTGTAGGTGCTTCATTGGCCCCTTGATATGCAAATGCATGATTCACAACATTAAGAGTTGTTGCAACTCTTGTGTGATCTTTAAATATAAGTAATGCATTATTATCATTCAACCACAGTAACTCACACTCACCTCCAAACCTGAATATTAGTGAATTCACATTTGCATCACATGGTAAATCAAATAGGCAAATGAAAAGCCTTAGATGCATATCTACATATGATTTGAAAGATAGAGGATGCACCTGCCCTGATGCAAGAATTGAAGCTTTTGAATCTACGCTATGATGTAGAGAGGCTTTGAGTTTTTTGTAGCTTGTACAATCGAAACTCATGTTAGATCCCTTCCTAATGAAGTTATGGAACAACTCACTAAAGGTTTTGGAATTAAAAATGAAATTAGAGCCCATCAACTCGAAAATGAGTTGCTTACATTGGACCCTAATAAGTTTTCTTCCAATGAAGATTTTTTGTCCAAGTTCAAGACCCGTAGACTTCTCTTAGAAGGTGTTAAGGTTAAGAAAGAAGATGGTAGCCTTATATATTCCATTCTTACTAAGTTGGGAGCAACCTAATATGTGTTTGTCTCGACCTTCCATTCTACTGGAGAAGCCTTTATTTCTCAAGGACAAGACTACAAGTCCCCCTCTTTTGATGCCTTTTGTGATTCTTTAATAAGAGAACAAGAAAATCTCTTATATCTTGGTCTCTTTAATCTTGTAAACTCTTCTAAGAAATCCTTAGTCACCCAACAACAACCAAATTCAAAGAATCGTAAGAAGAAATATCCTAAAAAGAATGGTCCTAAACCAAACAAGGGTCCTAAGCAATTTTAGTCTCAAAATGAAAAATAATTTCAACAAAATGATAAGGCAAATAAAAACAAAGGGAAGAAGACTGATAGACATTGCCACTTTTGTAATCGAGATGGCCACTTAGAATCCAAATGCTTTATGAAGATGGAAGCCTTGGAAGCAACAATGAAGAAGCATAACATCCATTTGGAGCACTCTTCAACTTCAACTTCATATTCAAGAATAACACTTTCTACATGTGTTTGTCAAGCATCTCGGTCTAGTTATGCACTAAGTGTATCTTCTTCTTCTCATTCTCATGAGTGGCTCATTTATTCTGGAGCTTCTTATCACATGGCCAAAAACAAAGCCATGTTTTCTTCTTTAAATGCTTGTAACACCAAAAATATATATGTTGGTGATGATAGATCTCTTAATGTTGTAGGGACTGAAACTGTTCATCTAGACAATGGTCAATTTAATGATGTATTATGTGTTCCAACCTTATCCTACAACCTTCTATTTGTATATCAGATAACTCATTTAGGTGAAGGTAAAATCATTGAATTTTCACCTCACAATGTTGTAATTAAGGACCTAAGAGATTCTAGACAGATTTTAGCTATTGGCATTGTTGATGATTCTACAAGGTTGTATAATTTTAACAACTTTGGGTCATCAAATCTTCCCTCAGTATTTGTTGCTCATAATGATGAAGTGAGCAAACTTTGGCATAAGCGATTTGGTCACTTAAACGATTGCTCCCTTTAGAATGTATGTAAAGAAAATATGGTGACAGGTCTTCTAATGGTATCTTGCAAAGATGGTGTTTGTTCCGGATGTGTAGTCGGAAAAAATCATCGGGATAGTTTTGAAAAATGTGCCTCTTGGCATGCCTCATCCCCTTTACAGCTTGTGCATAGTGATTTATGTGGTCCAGTTCCAGTTGTTTCATTCTCTGGCTACAAGTATTTCTTAACTTTCATTGATGATTTTTCTAGACCAACTTGGGTATACTTCTTAAAAATCAGGAGTGAAGT